>VXBX01005888.1:1603884-1732470 GCA_013400415.1 Scytalopus superciliaris | reverse complement strand
ACACACACAGAAGCCAGAATATGCCTCAGGATCCAAGACCACAAGACTGCCACTGAAACTTGTTGTCATTAGTGAAACTGTTAATGAATGCAAATTTGTTTATCTCCCCAAGACAATGCTTTATTACTAAAACAACAGACATAATCAAACTAAGGAATCACTGCCTTTTTCATTTGTCAGATTATTCAAAAAAAAAAAAAAAAACAACCAAAAAAAGCCAACTGTTTTAGATCCTCATTGATATGGTAATAAACATGAGCATATTCCTTTCCAGTTCATAACACTTCAGTACAAAGGAACAATGGAAAAGTGGGTCAAAACTGTCATTTTATATATCCATCAAATTCAAATTAAATTAAATCAGATTAATTAACAGGAAAGTCAGCAGAAAAAAAAACTTCCCATGTACGTACTAGTAAGTAAATGCATTACTTTCCACATCACAGCATTTAAAACTGTAACACAAAATGAAATAAAAATAATTAATTCAAATTGCAGAGAAGATAAAAACAGTAACTGGTATTTCTAAGAATCATGCAACTTTTCGTCAGGAATTATTTCTTTCTTCCCTTAATTTGACATCACTTTGCCCCAGTTAAAGATGCTAAAAGTGGAGTTTTCTTAAGAATTGCACTAGCTGAGTTTTTGCAGCATCCTCTTATTTTCTTCTAGTCTTGGTAAGTCTAGAAACTTCTTGGAATAAGGGCGGGTTTTGTTTACAGGTGAAACACTGCTCTGCATGATCTCAAAATCCCTTCTATTCACCCACTTCCAGTCAGGACCCAATATGGCCAACGTGCAGCAACTGTCTAGTACTAACTGACAAAATTCATATACACACATTAAATATTAAAGAAATCTTTGCAGGGATTATGTCTGGGTCACAGCATATTTTAATGTGTCTTCTGTTTTGATGAGTTAAACCAGCATCAAGAGCATTTAACCTTGGTTAAACGTCTCATCCTCATTTTCTGGAGGAGAAAAGCAAACCAGAAGTCCATCCTTGTGGATATGGAGGTGTCTCAGGCCAATTTTTCAACGCAGAGAGACTACCTGATGGCAACTTATGGTTTGCCCCCTCTGCCCTCCCTGCCTGGTGACCCCAGGGACTGTGGTCTGCCATCAGCAGGAGCTGCTCACATTGATTTGGAATAAACAAAGCCCAGTTGTGGCTCAATGACCTCACACAAAACATACCTTGGAGAAATGTTCTAAAGGCCTTGTAATGTCAGATGGGTGGCAAAGAACAGCCTGAGGAAGCACAAGCTGCTGGTTCCCCCCATGACTGAACACAGGGAGAGAACTGGCCCTGTGGGCACCCTCAGTGCCTGGTCTGGCAGCCATAAAGGCAAGAGAATCCTTGCTAATTCTAGATTATTATACTCACTACAGCACCCGAAATTATCTATTTCAAGGGTCCAAAAACTGCATTCTGGTGGGACACAATTCTTCCTTCAGCACCTGATTGTTGCTTTTCCTTCTGCATGTTACCCTATGCTTTCACTTCTCTCTGCATTCCGCTTCTACTGTTTAGCTCTCCTTATTCAAGATATTCCAAAAGAAAAAAACCCCACAGTTTGCAAAATTAACAAGAAACAAGATTGCATTCTTCAACGCTGAGCGATTCCTCAGCCCAGAGCTCATGAATCCATTTTGAATTATATTTTCCTCCCTCCACAAGACATATCATATTCAGCTCATTTAATTAAAATAAACTGAGTCATTATCCAAATCTTCTACACACTAAAAACGCAGCACCATTTAAAAATAAATTAAGAATACAAGCAACAGTGCCATCAAAATGAAACTCTCTCAGGCTTTACTAAAGTAATGTGGTCAGAACCTCCAGCAAAACCAAAGTTCTCTGATGACAGAACACACTGAAATAATGGAGTATTTGTGCTTAATTTTAAAATTCAAATAGGAGTTTTCTCAAAACATATCAATTCTATCCACACTGCTGCATCTTATGTGATATGTTCGCCATCAGAGCTGACATTAAGGACCAGTTTCATGTCCGTGCCAAGTCCTGTTTGGCCCCTAAGCCTCCCAGAAAGCCTTCCCAGGTCAGGCATAGCCCAAAGGAGCACAGTCTAACCATGGTCTTGTATCACAGAGCTGGAGGGATGTGCTGGCACATCCTCTGAAGAGGACACACCCCAACATTTGTTCACACCAAAGCATTCCACCGCCCCACTGTCCAACAGCCCTGAGGAACTTCACACATCACCAGCAAACTTCCCAAAACCAAACCAACAAGAACATGGTTTTAACTACTCAAGGGCAGAGGAATTTGGGAAACAATACATGTGTTTATCCATGTGGGATATAGTCCAAGAGCTGTGTCCTTGCAGGAAGTGACTTATGGAGGTGAAATAACTTGCTGCACTCTCTGAAGACCCCACTTGTTCTTCACAAGTAAATGGTAACAGTTGACATTATAGTGGGCAGGGGATGGGAGTCAATCTCTGTCTCACACTTGATCTCTGACAGCGTCTCCCAAGGAGGGCTCTGAGAGCTTGAACCCCACTGTAGGGCTGAGCTCCAGATGTAATTAAGCTCCTTCTGCCTCCCCACCCTTCCCAGGGGTAGTTCCTCCTGGATCTCCATGACCAGCATTACCCTTCTAGGAACTCATTCCTCCCGTTTTCTGCAATTCAAAAAAGAGAAACCCTCCCCAGCTGACTTCTCCACTGGAAATGCAGTTAATGGTTGAAAAATGTACTGCTAATTGGAAACCCTTTCCTGAATTGCAAGAATTGTAGGACTGCAAGAAATTCATGAATTGCAATTATTCACAGCAGACAGTAATGAACTCCAGTGCTTTCTGCAAAGAATCACACTCCTGCTTTTCTCTGAAGGCGAGCAGACTTCATTTAGATTAATTCAGGATTACTGGCTTGTTACTGTGCTTCCTCTGGAAGCCATTTACAGTATGTCGTCAAAAACATAGTGGGAGACACTCTGTGTCATATTTTGGAATTACCTGCACTTTGCAGAAGTAAAAGCTGTAATTTATGTACATAAATCTAAGCAGGCAGCATTCTGTATGTTCAAATCATTCTTAGGAACTGAGCTTTACTTTCTTTAGTCTGGTGCCATCACCTCAAATGAAACTGGTGGGTACTGCTTTGGAAGGGCAATCCAAACCAACCACCAAGATTAGATCTGATGCCCAGCCAGACAGAAAACTCAAAGCAAGACACAACGTGGCTGAAACTCTTCTCCTGGGGTTGTGTGGAGTCCTGCAAGGTCCAGCACTGCCTGGGAGCTTTGACTATCCTGACTTGAAGCTACACAGGCTGATGATGGGCAGCCCCAACAAAAGAGACGGGCAGAATTGGTAAGGATACCACTCCACCTGCCTGCCTTTTTTATGGAAGTGGTATGGGGACAGAAACTAGGAATTTTCCTAAATGGAGAAAATCAGGTGCTGTGCACTTTTTGCACGTGCTTTACAAAAGCAATCACAAACATAAACCCTGCTGAGAATCATCACAAAGAGACAGGTTTCACATACATTTTAGAGGTCACTGTAGCCCTGTGTTACCGACTTCTTTAGTAATATGATACTATTTAATTAAAACATGTTGGGAGGTTTCACAGAGAAAGGAAAACCAGCTAGTGCTGTTTGGAACAAGGTTTTGCTCGCTCTCTTGCAGGCATGCAGCCAGGGAGTGAGGCTGTGGTACCATGTCAAGCTCTGTAACAACAGATGCTCCATCTTCTGCCAAATGGCCACATTTGACAACACTTAACACCAGAACACATGAAAATTGCTGTGGTCCCTGTGAACAGCGAGCCAGGGCTGCACAGATCAACATGACAAAGCCCAAAGCTTCTGGGGACAAGGAGAACGCTCCAGCCTTACCACAGAGCAAACAGAGGTCTCCACTGCAGCCTCTCTAAGTCTTGATCTATCTGGTAGCAACTTCTGTGTTTAGAAATTGCAAAACCAAACTACAACGTGGTGTTTTACAGGAATAGGACTAGAAGAACTTTGCCTGTTTCAGAAACAGCTTCCTGATAACAGGCTAAGCTTTGTAGAACCCAACACACAGTCCTAGAGGAGCAGGGATACCTTCCCTATATATCAGAACACACTGCCATGGCAATCCTCTTTCAAAAGATAAAGTGTTCTGTTTCCTCAGTCTCATGCCTGGACTTCAGGACAGTCCCTGTCCACGAATTATCCTGCTAAGCACAGGGTGACACCAGAGTGTTCCAACAGGAACACTCACAGCCATCCTGTCCCTGCTGCTCCCAGGCAAACACGGACTTTCCCAGGCTGTTGCTGTGACTACAGTCTCTATTTAACTCACACACTCCAGCAGCAGCCTGCAGAAAGGCTGCCCTGGGGCAGGCTGAACTCCCAAAGAGTTACTCTGCTCCTCTGAGCGTTCCCAGCCTGCACCACGGGCTGAAGTGCTGCAGCTGGAATGTCTGAAGCACCAACCTGCCTAGCTTTATGCTCTATCACATACAGAACTATCTTAATCACTCCTTCCATCCAAGGAGCTTTTTTGCTGTCCCAGTTCACTACCTGAAACTCTCAGTCTGTGTAAATACTGAAATGTAAAACAGAAAGCCTGAAAAGCCAGTAATCCCCAAAGTGGGAGAGATGCTCCAGAGCAGAGAGGAACAGTTCTGTGTTGTCTTACATGATTTAATCAGCAGACTTGTGCAATTTCAGTCCATGACTAATTCAATAATGTTTTAATGGTTATTGCTGGGAAGAAACGTTTACATGCTGTTGGAAATCAATAGCTGGGGATATGGGTGAATCACAAACTCTCCACTGGGAATTGCTAACCTCAAAACACATTCACTGTCCTGTAAACAATGGTGACAGATGTTATCACTGGGAAGAGCATGGGTGCCTGGAAGGATCCTCAAAGTCCATTTTCACTGTCCTGTTTTCATCTGCTATTCTAGAACTCCCAATCATTAACTTTTCTTTCTTTTCTCAGCCATATTATCACTGTGGCTGTAACACACCTCATTTGCTTCCTTCTCAATATTTTCAGTGCATTTTGTTGAAGGCTTTTAGTACTGTTTGCTGGGTTTTGCCTTTCCAATTTTCAATCAGTACCTTCTCTCTAAATCAGACCAAACTCTGCATTAAACTGAAAGTAGTATCTGACCCTTTACCTTAGAGAAAGCACCACATGTGCATTCTCAGTGCTCTGACAACAATTAAAAAACAACCGAACAACCTCCCCCCCAGCCAGCCAAACTACAGAGACACTTCACAAGTGTTTGGATCCACAGATGACACTACAGCATAAAAAGACATCAAAAAACTTCTTG
The DNA here is from genome assembly GCA_013400415.1 of Scytalopus superciliaris. NCBI lineage: Eukaryota > Metazoa > Chordata > Aves > Passeriformes > Rhinocryptidae > Scytalopus > Scytalopus superciliaris. The sequence continues at coordinate 1,727,160 of VXBX01005888.1, read as the reverse complement.
GAAGATTAAAACAAATAAACCAATGTAACTTGATACCTTTCATTTTGCTGTAGCTGCTCACCTCCCTTCTTCCAGGAACATTTGGCCTTAGGGGAAGCTTTGGGTTTGCATTCAAAATCAACCGTGCTGCCTATTTGAACCTGGATCAGTTTCTTCATTGGATTCTTGGAAAAATCCGGAGCAGAAGCTAAAACAGAAGGGACAGTATTAGTGACATAAAGCTTTTAATTATACTAACGATACTACTCCTTAGCACTTACACGACACTTCTTAGACTCCAAACACAATTAAAAACATTAATTAGTTCAAACGGATCTTCTGTTGGATAATTAGGCATTTCCCCTCCTTACTGAGGTACCAAAGGTGTCAGCAGTGCAGGCACATCGCCTAACGAGGCACACACAGAGGATCACACCCTGTGCGACCCCAGCGAGCCTGACTGCACACTCTGCTCACGGGGAGCACATCTCTCCAAGCTCAGGAGTCTCACCATCTCCAGGAGCTGGTTTCCAATGCAGAATGCACGTCAGGTGACACAAAATGACAGCACAGCTCGTTCTGAGTGCGTAGTTTTCATTTACCAAATTAAGAAATGCACGTGGCTTCCACCTATACTGACACTGGGATAGGGGAGGAAATTCAGCATTTTGGGAGACCAAGGGCTGAAGGGGCATCTGCTGATTGACTGTAACCCTAAAACCAGAAAGGAAATACCTTGTGTCCCCCAAACACACGGCTCTTATGGGCCTGGTTTTGAAGCCAGCCTATGTTCAGGGTGGGAACTGCACAGGCACCTAAGTCCCAAGTTGTGTCCCCCCTCAAACAAACAGCTGTCACTGCTTGAGACCCAAGCACACATTTGATTGAGTGAACCACAATTTCTTGTCCCCTGGATCAAGAAGGGCTGCACACAAGGGCTTTTAAATGCCACAGCTGCCCAGGAGCCCCAGAGCAGAAGTGAGCACAGCCATGGACATGTGGAGAATCCACACCACGGGAGGGGATTTGATCTCCACGCCGTGTCCAAACCCCCAGCTCTGCTCTTCCCCTAATGAATAATTTAGCGTGTTCTGCTTTAAAGCAATGAAGGATTGGCCCAAAAATCCCCTGGAAGCAGATGAGTCAACTCCTCAGCACTGCAGATAAAGACATCAGGTTGACAAAAATGTTTATTTCTGTGATAGCATCTGAGCGAGTTAAATTTGAGATTATGACGAGGCGGGACATGAGGCAGGTGGAGGGGGTGTGGAGAGGGAAAATGAGGTTTGTGTTTTAGTGAAAAGGGAAAATCTTACCTACAACCCTGAGCTCTGCACTCGAGTAGATGACACCATGTTTATTTTCAGCTATGCACTGGTATCTGCCAGAATCTGTCAGATTTAGATTTGATATTGTAAGTGCACCATTTTCAATTTGGATCCTTCCCTGAATATTAAGAAAAATATCTTTATTGATGATATATTTCCTGTGAAAAATTTAAACTAAGTAAGAAATATAAATAGGACAGCATAAATACAATACATGGGGTAAATGCAACGGCATAATCATGAGAACAGTTCTAAAAGAAGCGACACGACTGCATCACGGTCTGGCAACAGCGATCAAATGCTTGGCAATGCAATGTATGAAAATGATTCTTACTTGCTCAGTTTCACAGAGGCTCTGCAATCTCAAATACCCTTGTATTCCTCTGGAAATATGGACAAAATCCTACCAGCCTCCTCAGGACAGACCAGAGTATCCAAGCTATACAGATGGCACTGGCATTTTGAACTATTTAGAGATTTCACACGTGCCATTTGCTAATGAGCTCCCTGCAATACTATGCAGAAAGAATTCCAACAGTCACTAAACAGAAGACACAGACTGAAGTGCCTTAGACAGCAAAGTCATTTATGGTTCTTCATGTATAACTTTATTAAGCTCCCTTCTCCAGTCACTCCTCACAGACTTCTTTCTATGGTTCTACTGTTGCTTTTGAATCTGCTTTTAGCTGGGATACTTTTATACAACATAATCTTGTGTTTCCGGTATTGCAGCTTTTGAAGTTTCCACCTGGATACTCTCAACAAACAAACGAAAACCACTATAAATATTCCTCTTGATGACTAACTGCACAGACTTTTGAAACTTCTCATATTTGTATGATCAATTTTACACAGCAGCATGTTTTCAAAAGAGAATGTTACCTCTATTGACAGCTGGTCTCCATTCTTCAGCCACCTGTATGATGGTTTGGGCTTCCCACTTGCTCTGCAATCCCAGTATAAGGTGTCCTCTACAGCAGCTTCAACATCCTGTATGGTCTGGACCCAGTGAGGCTTTGCTGCAGGTGAAATAACACATCAGCAAAGACCCAGACAAGTTACTGTTCCACAGCAGAATCCAAGGGTTAATTTGCATGGAACTCCTCACTTTCCTGCACAGACTGGTCTCTACCATCAGAGGCTGTCTCTGGTCCTGCTTCAAATCCCCTAATGAAACAACTAACTTGCTATTCCTTTTATACATGTTTTTACCAGTAAACCAAAAGAAAATTGAGAGTACAGATCCCTAAAGCTGGACTACTAAAATCAATATTAAAATCACTGATGATTAAACAACACAACTTTGAGGTAAATGTAAGAGGAGGACATTAATGGCGAGCCTGAAATTAAGTAAGTGATGTGGCTAAATCATCAAATTAATGCTGAAGAGAATCCTTTAAGTCCTAAAAAAAAAAATAATGGTATGTCAGCCTTAGTGCTAAACACCATTTAAATTGTTTTGTAACGCAAGGCAGCACTTAACTGGATGAATACATGGATATATGAGACTGGTTTTGAAAGCATTAGTCTTGGCACAGAATTAGGGTGATGCAAACCACGAGAAGAAAGTCCCTAAAAATCGCTATTTTTTAAACAAAACTTTGATGTATTAACACATGTCCTTCAGAATCACCCAAAATACAGTTATAACTGTAACGATGTTTAAAACATCTGTTACATCTTTCATAGGGTAGTGGTGGGAGAAAGCTCTCTTGGCAAATAAACATCAATGCATGGAAGACAACAGTAGTTCATTCTTTTATTCCTTTAGTGCTATTTCACACAACAGCACAACACTGTTTTATAGGTAATTTGTGAATTTTCTTTGAATTATTCAATTTACTAGAAAGCTAATAATCTCCATATATGCTATTTCTTCAAGAAAAGATAAATTCTGGACACTGCATATGGAGAAAACAGATAAAAGAGTGGGATGAAACTTGGCTGCAAACATATAGCCATGGGCAGAGAATTTTCCAGACTCAATCTGATTATCTGAAGTTAGTCATTTAGGAAAAACTTGTAGCACTGTTGCATCAAACTAGGAGAAAAAGAAGTCCCTGGTGATGCAGGAAAATGTTAATTAATACATGACTTTTGGAAGCACGGAAGGGCAGGTTAATTCCCACTGAACTTCCTACTACAATGGAGGTAACACCAGCAATTAACTCAGGCCAGGGAAATGAAGGACTTGGCCACGAGGGAAGAGCAGCCCAGCTGAGAGCTGATGCTGTGCCACAGGACCAGCCAGGCCAGGTCTGGGTGAGGGCTGGTATTAATTTCATTGAAAAAGATTCACTGTGTTGTCCCATGGAAATTTCCCCTCCATCCCAGACTGTGCAGTGCAGGGTAACACCTCAACACACCCACCTACAGCACCATACCTGTATGACAACGAGGTTTAATGCTCTTTATGATTCATGTATCCTCACTTAGGACTGACTTCCTATAGAAGAACTTACTGAAACGCATTTGTTATTAATTGCTAATAAATACTGGAATCCAACCAGTATTTGCTGATTGTGAAACCCTCAGTTACTAGTCCTTTTTTGCTCATCCCCATGAGGATTAACATCCCTCACTGATTTGGGGCTGATATGGATATTACTTAGTCATCTATAGCTTTGCTGTTAATATTTGTAGACATCACCACAAGACAGAGTCAGACTATCAGAAAAGAGCTTTAAACAAAGAGGCTCTTCCACATACACAAATAATGCACTTTCAGTAAAATTTTTGCTGAGGGATTATTAAAAAATAATTAACAAAATACATCAGCACTTTTTGATATAATAAAAAAAATTATGTCAAGCCTGTGTGTTACTGAGGGGGTTCAGTCTTTGTTATTGGAGAGCAAAAGAGGAACAGCAGCAGAGTTTTTCCTCCTTATTAAACATTTTACCTTAGTACTGTCAAGCATGACTTCTGTTACATCAGCAAGTGCTAATTAAGAATATATTTTCTGCAATTATACTTTAAATTAATTGTTTTACGTATCTTTGCCGTGCTTCATGTTTAATTGCATCTTAAAACACAGAAATGTAATTGTTTCATCTCCTCTCATTTTTCTGTGCCATGAAACATCTCCATGGATTCTTTCTTCTTCCATTATCTCTTTATGGAAAGGGCTAATAACGATGACAAACGAACACGCTAATAAAGTGAAAGCAAATTATTTATATATTCAGGTTTTATATTCAATCACAGTTAGATAATCTTGTCCTATTTTTAGCACAATGTGAAATCCCCTGAGGAGAAAACTGGCATTAAATGTTGGAACTGTAAAAAGGACAAAAAACCTGAACATTTGATGTTGGGCTTTTCTTGATAAAATCCTTCACGAGAAAAAAAGGAAGATTAATAGTCTGTGAGTGTTGCTATGAAAGAACCCAGAATACCTGTTTTAGAGTATCTGTTTTAATTATCAATATCAACTATGGCTTCAGACTTATATTTAAAATCCATAATAAATATACAAAAAGACAGACTCAATTTTTTTTCAGGAGGAGAGTTACAAATGTGCACAGAATTTCTAAAGCAAACTTCTTTATAAGCATTCTTGAGAAAATTACTATGGACATGATTAAAGTTGAGCCTGTGCTCAAGTGCTTTGTGGCTTCCAGACTGTAATTCATTATTGGACAAAGAGGCAGAATAGCACANACCAAACTATTTATGCACTGGAAAAACCTGATTTTCAGATTCCAAATTTTCACAGTTTCAGCTCATAAAACAGATCAGAATAGGAGTGTTTCACTTTGTAGTAGAGCAATGACTATTTTTCAAGCTTTTGTTTAGGACTAACTTCATGTTTCCTTTACAAAGCAATCTTTAAAATGTGCAAAGAAAGGAAAACCTTCTATTTTTCAGGCACAGAAATTTTGTCAATATTGTTTTCCCCTGAAGATTTATTTTTCATATTATTTCACTACGACAACTTGGAAAACATTAACCCCAATTCTCCTTATGCTCTTCTTGTGGGTGAGCCAGAAACATGCTTTGTTCTGCTGAAAGGAAAATAACTGCTGTCATTATTGAAATAAAAAGACATTTGTCCATTTGTAAGGATTGTATTTTTCTATATATAATAAGCAGACACACCTTAAACTTCTACCAATCAAGTGTTTCAACAGCAGCCACCATCCATTACAACACAGGATTTGTGTCATTTTTGGCAATATTGGTACTTTCTGGCACATGGATATTTTTTAATTTATGTCTTCAGTATACTGCATTTATTTCCCCCAAACCCTCATCTGCTTTTAGATCAACTTCCTTAAATATTATTGATCTTTTATTGGAAGACTGAGTGGGATGTGATCAAACGTCTGTACCAGACGGATTTTTGGGCTTTGGTCTCAGGCACAGTGGCAATCCAACAGAAGATACTATCATTATTTATAGAGCATCATTAATCTGCAAAAATCCTTCCGATCAGCCAAAAGGAGTTAAAACTATCCCGAATCCAGACTTGTTGGCATTCTATCTGTGCACCAACAAAGCAAGTAACAAAACAAGAAAGATTACTTAAATCTATTTAATTCTGCACAATGGGTTTCATGAAGCAGAACAAATGAAATGAAACAGTTGGAGTGCCATTACTGCCATTACAGGTCTCATTATTCTTTTTAAGATAAACATCCATTCAGGGATGACTCCAGCGTGGGCAGACACTCATACTGGAACATGAACTCCACTCGAGGGTTCACAGCCCGCTCTACATTTGCAATGAAAACCTTCACACTGATTTACTTGTGACGAAACTGCAGCTCGGTGGCTTTCATTGATTAGCAACATCCTTTATCTCAGCTCTGTGGCCTTTTAATGAGCAACACAGAACTCTGGAAGCAGGTCAGATATCTCAGGAATGCCCACCGTCGTAATTACAAGGACTAATGAACAAATCTACTCTATTTTATTTGTAATTTTCATTGATGTATTGTACAACTGGCCTAGGAATGCTGACACAAACTGAGGCACAAAACACAACCTGACTGAAACTTTCAAGCAGCAAATAAGGTCACTTTGTAAAATCAAATCCACAGTGCCCAGTTTGGAATGATGGAATGACAGATGACACTGGTGGGTGAAGCAGCTTGGATCTTCCCCCCCCATTATTCACAGGATTTCTCTAAAAGTTGTTTAATTACAACTAACACATGCAAAGTTCAGGTGATCCCAACTCCCCTGTCCAACCCAACCTTGGACATTTCCAATGATGGACATTCCTTCAGCTTAACTATTAAGTCAGAAGTTGGAGGGGGGAGAATTTTCCTTCCTCCTTATAAATCTGTTGCATTTTAAACTAAAATGTCCACTGCAGCACCCTGAGTCCTCGTAACCAGCAGCTCCCCACAGGGCAGGACTAACCCAACAACACTCGCTCCAAGCTGCAGAGTAGCTCTGTGCCTTCTATACAGCTAAAAAACCATCTCTTGTGCTCAACTATCCCTACACAAGGAAAACATTCCAAAGCACAGGCAGAAACACTGTTTAAATTGCCATTTATCTAAAGAAAATTATATTTGCTGAGATCTGGCTTTAACAAAAATTGTCAATTACCACTTTGTTGCAAATCGCTCTCACTTCACATCACCACCAGTGTGCTTTGCTCATACTCATTTCACTCTATAGCCTTAAATGCACAAGAGACTGCCTTTTTTTCCAGCTATTAAATCTCATATTATTTCATTTCCCATACTGGATTATATTCTCTCATTTATTTACTCATTTTAAAATAAAATTGGCTGCTTTGAAAGCACAGGATTGAGAATATCCGCCAGTAATCTTTTCATAAAGCAAGATAAAATTTGTATTTCATATATATGTGAGGCCTAAACGATCCCCCCAAATAAATCCAACTGGCTGAAAATTGAAGGTTTCACCAATGAAGTGTTTAAAAAAAGTCTTTCCATCATGGAAAAATAAGCACAAGCACCCTCCACACTTCTCTGGGTAACCCTTTTGAGCCTTAAGACATTTCTTAAAAACCTTATGCAAGGAACTGGTGCAGAAGTTCTAATTTCCTGTGAATACTTAAGGAGCCATGGATTTTTAAGCAGACTTCCAGAGAAGTTTATATTTCATGGATAAAGAATGGTGGGGGAGAGGGAGAACAAAAGTTTCCTACCATAGTAAGTGAGGCGTCCTCTTGCAATGTTCTTTCCTCGGGAGTTTTCAGTAATACATTCATATAGTCCTGCATCCTCCTGCTGGAAATTAGGGATTTCAATCATGCCATTGGATTTCCTCAGCTTTATTTTACTTGGAAATGGCAGACCATCAGTTCTTCTCCAGTTGATCTGAGGCACAGGGCTGAAGAGAGAGTAATGGGATTTTAAACAGCTTTGCTTCAAGTCCCTGATTGTCATAATGAGATCCTTAAACTCAACTGAACTCCAAAATGACTAAAGGCTTGTGCTAAGGCACCAAATGCTGCTCATGACATGGGCAGACACTGTGCTCTTCCACACATTGCATTTGTGGTACCAAATTTTTCACTAATTTCTGTGTGAACGTCCAGCAACTGGAAACATTTCTTCAAATCAGCACTGGCCTCCCCTGAAGATGGATGAGATTCACCAGTGACTTCCAGGGAGGGAGAATCAAGGTCAGGCTTTTGAAATTCCCATCCTCCACCAGCCATTTATTCTGATTTTGGAACTTTCCCTCCCCTCACCGGGGAATCAAAGCAATAGTGTGTGATCCAGTTATCAATCTGATATGAGCACCTGACAAAGCTGTCTGCAAATAAACCACAAAGTGGTAAGTAAATACATTTGCAGAGCCATAAATGCATTCTTAGATCATTTGTGAAAGAGGGAAGATATCAGTTGTGTGTGAAGTATCATTCAGAGGAGGAATGAATTTTAAACTTTATCTTGGCTATAAAGGAAGAACAATATTATGAAAGCACCAAGGACATTTAACTGGGAAATTCAGACAACATTCTCACAGACTTCAACACCATTTGCTTCTACGTAGAGAGAGCAGACCTAGGTGAGAGGTCACACACAAACCCACACTGATCCTACTCAAGTTAATTTGAAATAAAATGTAAATTCCTGTGCTGCCAACATACACATCTTAATTCTAACAAAAATTAAAAATTACTCCAAGATTCTTTGTCCTCTTATTTCAAGGCAGTAATTGTGTTGATCCAAATAAGACACTTGGGAAAACACCCCCAAAACAACTGCCAGACCTCCCCATCTCCTGTGCAGGTGAATCCTCACGTGCTTCAACCTTCAGTATGGTTGAAATTGGAAACTTACTTTCCTAGTGCAAAGCATTCCAGTCTCACAGTTGAGCCTTTGGCTGCAGGAAGGGTCTCAGGAAACTGAACTTCTATTTTGGGTTCATATTCTCCCATCACACCTATATGAGACAATTGAGAAAGGTAAGTTTTAATTTTTTAAGCCTCCTTTTCCCCCTCTTTAGCGTTACATCACATTAAATTCAAAATCAAGTTTATTATTCTCGCATTCCATGTATAAAGGGACCTGCCAGGGAATCAGGGTCAGGCTTAGGAGGAGGAGCAGGAACAGCATGGTCAGCAGCACCAGGGAAGTGATTGTGCCCCTGGACTGGGCACTGGTGAGGCTGCACCTCGAGTGCTCTGTCCAGCTCTGGGCTTCCCAATTTAGGAAGGACATTGGGGTGGTGGAGTATGTCCAGGGAAGGGCAATGAGGCTGATGAAGGGTCTGGAGCACCAGTCCTGTGAGGAGCAGCTGAGGGAGCTGAGCCTGGAGAGGAGGAGGCTCAGGGGGGACCTTCTCACTCTGCACAACTCCCTGACAGGAGGGTGTACCCAGGGTGGGGTCAGGCTCTTCTCTCAAGGAACCAACAGTAGAACAAGAGGGCACAGCTTAAGCTGTGCCAAGGAGGTTTAGGCTGGACATCAAGAAGAAATTCTTTACAGAGAGAGCCATCAGACATTGGAATGGGCTGCCCAGGGAGGTGGTGGAGATGCCATCCCTGGACATATTTAAGAAGAGACTGAGTGTGGCAGAAGGTCTGGGTGACAAGGCGGTGTTGGGCCAAGGCTTGGACTCAACGATCTCAGAGATCTCTTCCCCCCCAGTTGGGTTCTGTGAGCATGTAACACAAGCTATTTCTGTATAACGCCCTCAAGTACCCTGACAACAGATACAAGAGCCAGACCCACTGACTGCTGAGCAGATGCTCACTGAGTCCTGCACGGCAGGGCAGCCCTACCGTCGGTGCGGAGCACCAGCGGAGTGGGAGAGCCCAGCACTTGGCTGTTGGTCACGGAGCTGGTCACCACACACGTGTAGTTGCCCACATCTGACGGCTCCACCTTGGCTATGTAGAGGTGACCCGTCTCCTGGGACACGAACCGCCGGCTGTCCTCGTGCACGAACGAGGGATACTCGTTGAAGATCCAAGCAAAGGATAAATCTAGTTGGCAAGAAATAAAAGCGAAGACGTTTGATAATGTTTTTCACTTCTTCTCCCCCTTACAAATCAGTTTATTACTCTATTTTCTAATGTATTATATACAGCACTTTATTATGTAAAAAGCAGAACCAGAGAGGCAGTAACAAAGAAAAATAAATTTTCAGATATACCAGAAACTAGAAGGGAAACTTAATTTTTTTCAAATCTTTATGTCCTCCAGCAGAAGGAAAAGGTGAAAGAAATTTGACACGAGGGTAGTTTGTTCTTTTTAAAAAAATGTCTCTCTCTTTTTTTAAGATCTAATATATGCAAGGAAAAAGGAGCAGGCAGCAAAAACGAGAGCAAACTTTGTTAAAATGGAGAGATTATTCATTCAGTAGCTACCTAACAAGTCAGCTCAATACTTAGCAGGTAGAAACAGGACAGCAGTATCCACATGAAAGGAATGTCAAAAGAAGCCTAAATTCCCAGTAGTGCTCATCACACAGCAAAACCATCTTTTCATACAGAAATCCATAAATAGTCCATTAAAAAAAAATCCCTGCATGAGATACCAAAGTAGCCCTGGCTCCCATTCATTATGATCCCTTGAATGGAAAATAAAAAACCTGCATGGTTCAAAAAACAAACTAAGAGATCTGGCAAAAACTCCACTGTATTTGTTTTTTTCCTGCACACCACTCCGAGCTCCGCGTGTCCGGCTTTAATTGGCAAAAGCCCCTTCCTGTGTTTGTCTCATTCATGTCCTACAGTATATCAAAGGAAATGAATTTTTAATGGTGTTCTAGGCAAGGAATAATTTTTCACCCACGTGCCACTCAGCTGAAAGTTTATCCAAAGATTACAGCTCCTGGAAGTGCTAATTAACAACGATTAGAGTTGGGCTGACCTGCCTTCAAAGTAAAGTGTCTGTAGCATTTGTGCTGCCCCTACAAAATGAAGATCATCCCTTACTGCACAGGTTTAATTGGAAGGTGCAGAAATTGGGATGAAGTCATGAAATGGAGAGCTGACATTTTGTGAACCCTCCCAGTTGAGTATCAATATGCACCCAGCATGCAAAAGCCAACAGGACAACTTAACACAAGGCAAGGTTGTGCAGCTTAAAAAAAACACTGGATAAATGAAATTATTAAAATATTTATGGACTGCCTAACGCAGAAAAACGGCATCAAATGGAATGGCTGATCATAATTGCATTTCATTTTCTTCTATCAATATTTAAACTTCTTCCATTAAGATAATTTTGCAGGAGTGGTGTGTACCAACAATTAACAGCCCCAGGACTTTCCTCAGGAGTTAAAACTTCTGTTGCATTTAGAAATACCTATTGTTGAAAACAGACATAGAAGCATAGAATTTTTTAGGCTGGCAAACCTTTAAGATCATCACCCTCATGGACTTGCAGCAATGGCTTTCACTCAAATTCCTTCCTCCGTAACTCCAGAGGTGTAATTAATTTACGGAAAGGGAGGCCCACAAGGATTTACCAAGAAACAACAGCAGAGTTTGTGCAGTGGGAAGCAAAACCTCATGACCAAGCCAGACTTCAGTAAGACTTTGGAGATGTGCCACCAGGGTCTTGCACAAAAGCCAGAGAGTATTCCTGAAGTCAGGAAGAAATACTCTGTATAACTCTTGTCCCTTCCCTCTGTACAACACAAACCCCAAGATGCCAATGGTTTGGTTTGATTGATGTCAGTGGCTCATGAACTGAGAGGGTTGTTGGGAGGAGACAGGTGGGAGCTGCACGTTTCTGGCTGGTTCTGCTCCATCTGTGAGCCTCTTCCAACAGAAACAAAATGAAATTAAAACTAATTTCAAAAAGTGAAAAAAAGAAAGAGCACACCTGAGGAGTCTGAAAGGGACGACATCTTAGAGAGCAAGGATTGTGTGGTATTTCTAAATAGAAAAAGAGTAGAAAATAAAGCGTAATTCTGCCTGTGCAGAAGAACTGGATGGAGAGAATAATCACAGGGCTGAGAGAGATGCTGCACACCAAATTAGGTACCCACTCAGGAACTGTGAGTAGAAAAACACATTTTCAGCTCTGCATCAAACTCAGACATTCACAACACACAGCAGTGGGTGATGCCAGGCTTTGTTGGTTCTGGTATTTATTGAGCTACTTGTGTTTCCTTCCTCAAAGTATTATCTTATGCTTAAAAAAAAAAAAGAAGAGAAGAGAGTGAAAATAAAAAGAAGAACTATGTTGTTCAAAACAGTCAAAGGGGATGGACAGCTCTGGATGTGCAGCAGGAAAATAAGCAGCTTCATTTCATTCCTGTTATATTGGGTTAAGTCAAGAGTAAACCCATTGAAATCAGTCATTATGATTATGAAAGCCACACAAAGTGTATTCCAGTTTAATTGGATCCTTCAACAGCCTATGAATAAACACTCCTGGAAACCTCATTTCCCATTCAACATATATTTTCATCGACTCTCTTAAAAAAGGAGCAGGGTGTTTCTTTCCCTGTGTCCCACAGCCAATACCTCATTTTATATTTATTGTACTTTACAAAATTGTATCCTTGTTTTAAAAAAATTAACCAACTTGTTGTGTGATTTATTATGTTTACACCATTTGCCTGTTGCTGATCCCAGGGCACCTCAAGGGACACAAACTCGACTCCCTTTCTGTCAATTACAAGTTTCCAGTTGATTTTCTGTTATAAATGGAAGTAATATGTCTCTCCTGGGCCTCCTCTGAGATCACAGACTTTGCTTTCCAAGGCATTTTCCCCTTATTTGGGGACCATGAATGGATAAGGTATTGGAAATTACAGTTATTACTCAAATTTTTATTTGTTTACTACAGCTTGGTTGGCGGCTTCTCTTTATTTTGCATTATTTGATTATTATTTACTGTGCAGTCTCCAAGCCAAAACACACTCAGCATGTTCACACTGTTCCAGGCCTTTTGTGCACCCAAGTGCCCAATTAAAAAAATGCTTATAAAGTTACCTGCCGTTTTTAAACTTGAGTTTTTAACAAAATGCAAACACTAAATCGGCATGGCCTTCAATATCTACCATGGTAATTTCTAAAAAAAACCTTTAAAAGGCCTTAAAAAAAACCCCTAAATTACTGTTGCTAAATGGAATAAGGGGGTAAAGCCCTACACATTTAGTAGTTTTTAACCAGGTTCAGCCAAAGTCAGGCTTAAGTTTATGCACAGCCTTTTGAAAATCTTGCTTTTAATTATATATTTCCTCTAAGAGAAGCTGCAGGTCCCCATTTATGGGACCTGGGTGATTTTATTTCTTGTAAACAGAATTTAAGGGACAACACCAGTTTTGGAATCCAAAACTGTAACTGAATCAGGAAATTTCCAAAGAAGCAATTTTTTGGGGAAGGAAAAAAAAGAAGACAAATAGACCTATGAGTGAAGGGAGAGGGGCAATTCATAGTTTGTTTTATTCACTAAATGCACAAACCCTGAGTGTCTCTTGCTCCTTTTGGTCTAGACCTTCACTCCTCTACACCTGCTTAATATGCACCCACCAGCCCCATAATTCACTCCAAAATGAGATTTCTAAAATAGCCAAAAATAAACGATGTAAACAATATTCTTCTGAAACAGGTTTTTAAAAGGTTTAAAACTGACTGCATTTGAATTAGCCAAGTGGATGTTGCCATAAATAAACCTGATAAGAAATGGAAATCCTTGATTTTTGAGTGCATCAAGCTGACTGAACAACACTTAGAGGATTTAAAAAAGACCAAACAAACCCCCACCAAAACAAAGAAAAGAAGTTTCATGTCAATCACTGACACCCAAATCTCTATCATTTCATGCAGTTCTCCAACTCTGATTTTGCAATATTCCTGGAGATACAAGGGGCAGCTGAAATATCCTGGGATTTTGTGTCTCTGCCCAGCCCCCAGGGATGGGATATGGATCTGGAAAAGTGCTTGGAAGAAAGTAATCAGCCACAATTTAGCAATGACACAAACTGCAATTAAAGGCACGGAAGCAGCTATTTTGAATTATCTACCTCAGAGTTAAAAGTAATGGAAAAGTAACACTGATTTTGAGAGGATAATGACAGATTCCCTAATTAAGGAAGGAACCAATTAGTTCATTATTTGGCCCAGCTTCAGCTCAGACTGTGCTGAAATGACAGAAGATGGAGCAAAGCCTCTTGTTTTGTGCATGAGCTTCACTTGGGAGGGAGAAACCTCTCAGGCCCCAAAGAATTGGGGTGGGCTTTGGGGGCACTCACACCAAGAACTGTCCAATTGTCACCACTGTGTGTCTGCACAGGAACCTCTAGGAAAGTGAGAAATTATTTAGAACTAGGAAAATAACCTGCATTAAACTCCCTTCAAACTTCTTAACTCCCTTTTCCTTTCTTTCCTGGGCCAGCTGTAGCTTCTTCACTCCACTTAGTTCCCCATCCTGAGCAGTCCATCCTCCCCTGGGCAAGCCCTGCAAGGCTGCTCTTGGTAATGCTTTATCTCTGCCATAAAATAAATAGCATCTCTCATTTTTTTTGGCAAACTTTAAAGGTTGCTTTCCAAATAAAAATCTTGTGCACTGTGGGCATAATACAAGGTGTTTATGTGCTCCAATATGGGATCCCCCAACACATGTGTAAAACTGGATTTAAAATGTCTTTAGGTGCCACTGTCAGAAATGATACTGTTTTGGCCATGAAAAAACACTTGAGAGCTTTATTTGAGATAAACTGAACACCCTTTCAAGGGTTTTGGGGTATGTTCTTGAGCACATTAAATGCCCAGAAACTAAAAACTGTCCTAAGTATGTTCAGCTGGGAAAAACAAACCCTCAGGCTGTGGATTTCCAAGGGGGGACCTGGACTGTTTGTATTCAAGTAGTTACATCCCTAATAATGAAAAACATTTTAATTGCAGCCACACTTCAGAGTACAGACTATCTATAAACTGGAGGTTGGCAGTTTCCTTTCTGTTCATGCTTTCTATGTAAAAATAACACGTTACAAAACCTCTACAATACAGTTTGAATTATGGCCACCAGGACTAATGTGAGACAATGAGTATCTGGTTAAAATGGCCTCTGAAATTCCCCCCAAGCTCTTTAGAATAACTCTCTTTTTTTGGCTGAAGCCATTTTTGTTTATAAGTGAAGTAAATTACACGATGGGAATCTCAGCCTGGCTCCAAAAACTGAGGAACGTATCCTGAGAAATTAATTTTGTTCCAGAGTATAATGGAAACACTCTGATTTGAAACTAATGTAGAACATTAATTGTTTTGGCACAAAAGGTGAATTATTTTATAGCTAAAGTATAAAAGATCAATTTTCAGCCTGCTGTGCAGGTAATCAGGCATGCAGCTCCTGTGTAGGGAACTGCCCAAAACCACGAGAGCGGCGGGACGCACACGCACTATCTTGCAATTTCAATCTACACATTTAATGAGAATATTGGAATGTTTCAGCTCAAGTTGCAAGGTTCCTACTCCAGGCTAAAACCTAATTTTCATTTTGAAATGGGATGTGGTAAGAGGTGCACTTGTTTTCTGGTTTGGAAACGGGCTGGGGCGATGTAGAAACAGATGCGGTTCTTTAAATGGCGGCAATTGTGGTTTCCTCTGCTGTCCCCCCAACCTACAGCTCGAGCACAGAAGTGGCCCCATGGTCACTGCACACACGGATCTGTCACCTCTGCACAGCTGCCACAGGGATGTGAAACAGCCCCTTGAAGGCAAGTCATTCTCTGTATTTAATAATTTAATAAGAGCTTTTCTACATCTTTCACAGAGGCGTCAAAAGCAAAGCTCACCGTTGTAATTAAAACACAAACATTTCTAAGCTCATCCTCGGCAAACAGATGTTTGAGACTGGCAGAGTTACTTCTTTATTAAACCCACAAACCCCCTCACGGTAAGTACAATCCCAGAGAGCACATTCCCTGGAAGAGCTCCCGGCAGCACAGCCCTGCCTGTTCTGCCACACGTGGGACGTGACCATGAGCCAGCGCTGGGTTTCCAACTCAACATGACCTTTTAATACAAAGCTGCTCCTGAACTGGCAGGTTAAATGATCCTTGGTGCTCCCAAGCAAGTCCAGATGTTAATGAGAAAGTCTAACAAAGGCCTTTTCTGCATTTGGGTTCCAGTGTAGAATAAAAACTCCCATTCCCCTTCCCCTGGAGCTGTGCTGGAAGGGGATGGATTAGCTCCTCTTTATCATATTTCTGCACTAATTGTTTCAGACTCGCTGTGTCATTCAAAGTGTCCTGGCTCTGATCAGACTGTTCCCACTCTGGAAGTACATGGAAGAGTAAGAAACTGCTTTAGGAAGCGATATTTAAATACATACCCATCAGCCATATCCATTTCAAGTGACAAACTGTTCTTTTAATCACCTCCCCAGAAGTTTACATTTAATTGCTGAGAGCATTTCCAACAACTCTGTTGTGCTTTTTCAACAGTTGAAAGTATTTTAAATTGCTTCCTGCCTATAATAATTTTGAGGATTAAAAAGAAGATAGTTTAGTTTAATGCTCAACTAAAATAAATCTTGATTTCTTGTGAATGTTAAATATTAGAGACATAAACAAAAGGCAACTAATGGATATTACCAGGAGTAAATTTTTAAAGGAATGTACTACTGTTTAGAGGTGGAAACAGTAATTAGTGAAAAATTTCATTTGGAACTCCTGCACTTTTTTTAGGAGAAGGTACTTGGTAAACCTTTGGGGAAAACCAAAAATTCCTTTCAGCTCTCTTGCTCAAAGTGCAATGATCAGCTGGGACTGTGCTGGACTGCAGCCTTCTCCCTCCTGCCTCCTCCTCACCAACTAGCCTGTTTCCAAACAGAAACTCAAATATGTTAGTAGGGAAGATAATAAAGAGCTAGAGGAGAAATACCCAACAGTCACAAAGTAGGAATAAACCCAAACTGGGCAGAGAGCCAAACCCATTTATTTTCTCCAGTTTTCTCCTCCTTTCCCCAAGGCATCACTGAGATACCTGGGACTGGGTAAGGGAAAAGTTTCAGCTTCAACTTTTTCTTTCAATTTGATTCTTCCTGATCCAGCTACCCCTTTTTCCTTCCATTCCCCCATTCTTCCAACAAACACCCCACCCCCAAGAGGCTGTTTCCCCATTAAAAAAACTGGTATTCCATCTTTCTGCCTCCTTCAGTTTATTCAGGATCAGGCAGGAGGGTTAATGAGAGGAGTATCAGCATTAAAGTGCACAGCCCACAGTCTTTTAAGGTCTCACCCCACAAACTTTCAAGGTCTTCTGGAGTGCCCACACACATTTTGTTGGTGAAACTCATGTAGAATTATTCCCACAAAAGTCTGCTCTACTTTTGGCTCCCTCTCATGATACGTGACACTACTGTACATACCCAACTCTTCCAGGCTTTGCGTTCCACCTGACTATGAATCCTCAACAGTCTCAAAGTAAGACAAAACAGACAGAATACCAACTATCTAAGAAATAAAACAGAAACACAAATATATTCATGTGTTCAGTGTCATTAATCTGCATAATGGATCACGGAGCTAGAGTTTTATAAGAATTCGGAGTAAGAAATTGGGATCTTTTGCCAAAAATTTCTTAGGCCAGTTATACACCTCCACATCGGCTTAAAACAATGTACTATAAAGTAACTGAAGATGTTGCACAAGTATATAAATAAGATATATTTTAGTCTGGATTACTTCAGCCTGGAACACAGGTTTATCAAAAGGAAAAGTGCTTCGGGAAGACTGCATTTGATAAAGTGCATAACGGAGTGTCTCTGTAGCATTGGTCTGCTACTGGTGGTGAAAATAATGCTCTGACAGATAGAAATCATTGTAAAATCCAGCTGTGAACATCTATTATTTTCTCTCCTATGGACAAATATAAGTGTCTCTCAGGTACCATTTGATTTCAAACTGTCAGCTGAAATTTGTGCAGATGATGATGATGACACCAGCAGGACTATTGCAAAATAAATTTTTAAATAAAAACACCATTTCTCCTTGGCAGATTGAAAACAGCACAAGAACACTATGGAACCATTTTTAAGGCCAGTGCTTTTGCAATATTCAATATACTAGTCTCCTTAGAATGCATTTTGGTGCAAAACCTCTGCAAGTGTGATTTATTGCTCATCCCAGATGGGTGTCATCCACAACCTGCAACGAAGGCAAGAAGGTGCAAAGCCAGGATATTTTTCATCTCCTGGAATGGGGTTTAGATTAGATATTGGGAAGGAATTCTTGGCTGGGAGAGTGGCCAGGCCCTGGCACAAGTTGCTCAAAGAAGCTGTGGCTGTCCCATCCCTTGGAGTGTCCAAGGCCAGGTTGGAGTGACCTGGGCTAGTGGGAGGTGTCCCTGCCCAGGGCAGGGGGGGGGGCTGGAACATCTTTAAGGTCCTTTCCAATCCAAACCATTCCCTGAATAAGATGCTATGAAAACACACTGATGAGCACTGGTAAAAAAATCATATTCTAGAGTTCTATCCACTTAGCTTTGCTTTAAAGGGTATGAAGTGTTTCCAAAGCCAAATAAGTAAAACTAATTCAATTTATAGTTCCCTGAAAAATAGCATGTTGGTATTCAAGAGTTGCAGAAGAGAAGTAATCAAAGCATCAAAATATTTCTGGCATCTGAGATGCTTTCCATGCCATGTTATTCATGAAGCACAGTCTTGCTGGAGCTTGCAGGTCTCCAAATGGCAATACAAGAGACACGAGCAAAAATCTGCAAGTCTAAATAGTCATTTGCAACAGACATGACATTATTCATTGAATGATTTGTCACAGCAAACACTGAGCAATAAATTGGGATCTATTTTTCCATGATCTAATATTATTTCATATCAGCATGTCACAACTCCAGAATAATATGCTGTGAGCTGAATTGATCCCTGTCCTTCAAACAGACTCTCATTTATTAATGAAGTCTGCATTTATCAGGGAATGATAAAAAGAGTGAGGACATTCTTGCTGCCTTATATCTTTAGAATTATCCCTGCTTTACTGCATGAAATAGGAACACATATCATGAGGCTAATAATGAATTTAAGACAAATAGAATTGCCTTGCAATTTCCAAGCAACCCCTAGTCAGCTCCACAACATTCTTGTCATTTCCTGAAGTTCTCCTGGGTTATGGTCTCATTCCAATGGGAACAAAGTAACAGGGAGCATATCCACCAACCCAAAGCTAGTGTCTAGTTTTTCCCAGGTCTCATTGCCTCCTGCTCTCTCCCATAAATCCAAACTCAGTATCACATGAGGGAAACCGACTGCACTAAACAAATACAAATCCCAATACCTAGGAAAGAGAAATAACAGCTGAAGACAAGCTACACAATAATCACAATACAAGTACATAGTAGCAGTGGGTAAAACCCTAAAGGAACTCTCAGATTTGCTTCACTGAGGGCTTTGTCACTGCTTAGATACTGACTTTGGAACAAAATCAATAGCAGAGAAAAATCATTTTTAGATCTCCATATGTCTAGCCTTTTCCATTCTTGGCAGAATGGAGAAAAATTAGCATTGCATGAATGTTTTTTAAGCAGCTGCACATTAACTGTGTCCAACGTTAAGTTTTGTACATTGTGAAGTTTGTTTTATCGACAGTCCTTTAAAACCATTAAAAATATAACAGTAACACAGTAAAAATCGAAATAGCTGTAGAGAGCTAAGTACAATTTAAAGGTTATAACAACTGAAAAAGTCGCAGGAGATCTACATAAATCAATTTGAGATGTCATTCTCTCTTTTGAGTATATGGGTGAGATGACTTACTGATTTGTGGCAAAACCCAGGGTGTTTTTAACAGGGTCTCTGCAACAGAACTAAAATATCCAGAGGTACAGCCATGCAGAATGACAACAGATGACCATCTTAATTATCCAAAAATCACTGTTCAATTAGGATACAACTTACAGGAACATAAAACCAAGCTGAACTAGTAAAATATTTTGGGGGAGGACTTCACACACAAAGCCAGTCATCTACTCAATCTCCCATTCAGTAAATCCCAAACCAGACTGCTAAGAAAGGGAATGCCAGAAAGGAAAAATGCTCTGTGGAAAATATTGGAATGGTTTGTGAAAGAGCTTTATGACAGAAATCCAACACTGATCTGGGCACCCTCAACTGGAAATACTGAGCATCATCCTCCTCCCCTGCACAACAAGAGCCCTCCCAGAAACACTGAAAAGACAAGCTCAGCACAGGAGCTGATGTGTAGGGAGGGAAATGGAGTTTCCTTGGTGGATTCCATGGTGGATTCCATACCCTGCTGGAACTGCACACTTCAGAAGGACAAAACTACTGTTAACTGCAAGAATATGTGCTCCCCACTGAAAGGTGATATTCATATGATTTATGTAAATATCCATGCCGAAGATATGCAAAGAAAAAACAATATGCCAAACTGCAGAAGGGAAACATTTTCTTTCTCCATACCATGATCTGGCTTTTCTTTAAGGACGAACATTGGTTTCTTTTATAACTGGAATGCTGTATGTGAAGGAATAATCACTATTTAATCTAGTCTCTTCTTGAAGGCTTCTTACAGAGAATGTAAGAATTAAGTGCAATTAAGCTGGAGATCTTAGAAACTGCACAACACAAAACAAAAGAACAGTATTTGGGGGGCCAAAGGAGAAGAGAAAAGCTGTTTGAGAAGGGTTTTAGAATTAGTATTGTCCGAAATTATTTTACAGCTCAGTGCAACACATACAGTATCAAAGATAAAAAAAAAAGTCAGATCACTGACCTGGAAAGGGCTGAAGAGCCCTCAGGCCGGGTCAGCTGCTCCTAAACTATCCCTGCTCTTCCTAACAAACGACTTCTGCTTAATGGATGGGTATTTTATCTCAGCCTTACTGACCTGCATCCTCCCCTGTCAGATTTGGGGGCACTGCACGTTTGATGTCATTGTGCTACAGGTTTATTTTAGGGAAGAAAGGAGGAGGATTTTTTCCACCTTTCTCCACATCTCCTGAAAACTTTAATAGTTAATCCTCCAAACTCTCACACAAATCCCAGGATTTTAAGTACTTCTGGTACCAATTCCCAGTTCCATTTGGTGATCCTGGGAGTGCTCGGCTCTCCCTTTTCCGCAGGAACAACACAATTAGTGTGGGGGTGTCAATCACATCCCATCTGCTGCCTGCAGAAGGAATTCTCACCTCTTCCACATGTTCATCCAAACCACTGTTCTCAGCAACATGAGCATGTTTTGTATCACCTCCTGTTCAACACCTCAAACTCAAAACGCTGCCAGAGTCAGGCAGAGCTGCTGGCAGTTTGGTCACCACCTCTGGGAATATACCCACACACAGGACACGAGTGTGGGAACAGCTGGGATAATTCAGACTTTGGACTGCATCTAGAAGCAAAAATTTCATCATTCTAATTCTTATAGATAGCTGGGACAATGACCCATTTTCTCAGCTGCTGAAAAGACAAAGCTATTGTAGGGCTATAAAGATGATTTAAGAGTATGTATCAGTTTAGGGAGAAAAAAATTCTGCAAGCTCAGACAGTTGTAAAATTGCCACTTTATGGCTGTGCCTGCTTGGACTCTGCCAAATTTATGAGGCCACAATACCTATATTATCGAATACAATGTCTAGCTTATATTACCTTGTCTTTGCAATCAAACCTAATGTTTAACATCCCAGCCTTTCAATAATGACACTCCATATCAATTAAAAACAATAAAACCGATTCCTTTCAAATATTACTTGAGGCTCAACAGCAATTAGTCAAAGCCTGAAGATGCACAATGAGCGATAAAATGTACTTGCAACTTCTGATCCACCAGGAATCCATATATCCAGTTTTCTCAGCCCCTCAATCTGGCAGTGGTTTCAATTACACCAGCATCATTACATTACACCCCACTGCAAGAAAACAGGCAGACACCAGCATAATTAAAGACAACAATCTACTCCCTGCAATTGTCTAGTCACAGGGAAAAGTAGATTCATCGAGGCTTGGCAATTGTGAAATTGGGCAGAATTTAACTCCAGAAAGTACTCAATTTATTACTGGGAATACCATAAAAATCAGACACATTAAGTGCACAGAAATTACTGGGAACTAGAAAGGATTTCAAGATAAAAGTAAATCCTCTTAAGTACTTCCCTCCCCTCCTTTTGTTTTTGGTTTCTTTCTCTCTGTGTTTGCTTTAGAAAGCAGATTTCATTCTTGTTTTCCCTGAAAGACCTCTCTCTTTTGAATTTCCAGGGATATTCCCACTTGCCCATCACCTCCAGGGGAAGGCTGCAGGGTCCCTTACCTCCTGCCCGGGGGGCTGGTCCGCAGAGCAGCACAACTCCCTGCCCCTCCCGCACCGACACCGCGCTCCTCATCTTCGTCCGCGAGTTCTCCAGGTCTGGGTCGGAAAGAAAAGGTGAGCTGGGTATTAGAAAAAAAAAATCACTCAACAGACAGGACATGCAAGTCCTCAAAGCCTGACCTTGCACCTCTTATCATGGAACTAAAGCCAGCACGTTTGGTGGATCAGCTGCACAAAGTGTCTGTTCAGCACGAGGGAACGCGACACAATTAGGACTGGAGCGAACTGATTTGCAACAATATAATTTAGCAGATTCCATGTCTGACTTTCTTAGGTTTATGCTACCCTAATTTTGATATCCAAAAGGGAGCCAGAAGCATAGTTTAAAAATAGGTCCTTAAGCCCCTGTGTTTCTTCTGCAGTGAAGGCTCTGATGAAAACAGCATCAAGATCCTACTGAGCTCCTCTAGCCAGCCATAAAATAACAATAACACAGCTCTTCAGAAAACAAAGAGAAAAGGACCATCTCCCTCCAGGAGAATCCCTGGGAATACTGCTAAGCAATGGAGACAGCAAGAGCTTTGCACCTCAGTGTGTTGACCCATGATCTGTTGTGCTTGGCCTCGGGTCTTTGTGATCACTTTAAGCTGTATAAGCATCACAGAATATTGTGAGCTGGAAAGGACCCACGAGGAGCATCCAGACCAGCTCCAAGAATCCCCCCAGGTGCCTGACAGCATTGTCCAAAGGTTTCAGGGAGGGAGAAATGCTACAGAGTTTACATAAATGCAAATATTCTATCATAAATTTATATCAGCTTTCGCTCTAACTGGTGATTAAAGATCCAGCAAAGTATGGCCTCATTATACCCTTGAAATAAGCCAGATATAACATGCAATACAAACTAAGATTGAGTTTCTATATTAACAAAAGCTTTTCCATGAGTAAACCACATATTTTTCCGTAATAAAATCAAAGAGAAGACAATTTAAAACCCCCATGTTTGCTTATAACCTTGTACAGGACACTAACACACAGCCTTTAAATAAGACTGTCTTTATAACCAAGCATAATAAGAGCCATGAGTTGACAAACAGTAGCTATTTTCCCAAAATACAGTATATTTTTAATACTGAAAAGCAACAGCTGTTACAGTCAGAACATGAACAAGAGCGATTAGAATTTCAAGGCTTCATGTGAAAAAATGCATTTAATGCCACAGTCAGACACTGTTGTGTTGTCCTTTGTCACTGCACACAAAGTTCACAGGAACAGGTGTTAAAAGGGCTCCTTTCAGCTTTCCAAGTGAATTTCCATGGAGGTGCATCTCAGCACAACCTGGATCCTTCTGCTGGACACCATGTGGAAGTCAAAGCAAAAGTAAATTAACTTTAGGCCTTTTAATAATCTTTCTCTTCCCCCCATAATGTTACAGATCCATCAGCTGCCCCTACATAACTGCCCCGAGTCATGGAAAGCAGAACCAGGAGGAGACACCACTCCTGAAGACACAAACTATTCTATGTCAGGATGAAAACACCAGTGCAATTTGGATTTCAAACTGTACCAAAACAATTATGTATAAAATTAATTCAGGCCACATTGTGCTCTCTCACATTGCAACCACCACAAGCCAGAAATCTTAGGTAATACATATGATTTCCATCACTAAAATGAAAGGGGTGTGCAGGGCTTTCTTAGCACGTGTGTTTGATGGCAAATACAGACCTTCAGAGCCTCAACAGAGCCCTTGAGGATGGGATTGGGCTGGGAGCACCTCGGGAAGGGACATGCCAAGGGATTTGGAAGGCACATCCTCATTATCCCACAGGTACCCAGCTCTGTGGTTTGATCTGTTCCAGTGGTGTACAGCAGAAGTTATTAATCACTGATTGCAAGGGAAAACTACTGTCATAGGGAGGGGGGGAACAGTTTGTGGGGGAACAAGAAACAACATAAAATTCATCAGAAAATGAAGAATATGAGCCATACTACAGTAAAAGAATAACTTTTCACAAATTGGCAGGGAGCTCTCCATCCTACCTTCCAACAGTACCAGACTAATCACAGAGCTGCAAATATATCATCACTTAATTTATTTATATACTTCTATATTCTCTTTACACATTGTCTGGCAGTGCTTTGAACAGAATGAAAAAATCAGCATGCAAATAGCAGCGAGTTCTTTATTAGCATTACACAATGAAGTCCAACTCTCTGCCCTTGGGAAGTCCTGGGTTCTTTTACATGAGATGCTGCTCTGATTTTCAGGTGTTTCTGTAGCATATTCAGACTACTGAAGGTCAAAGCCAGGCATGTTTGGAAGAATATCAAGATTGTTTATCCTTGGGCTTCTCTGCTAGGCTTTTGTTTGTTTCTTAATAAAGCCAGTATCCCAAATGCAATAACACCAGGGAGCAGAGCTGTATCTTCTAACAAAACTGGCCATTACATGAACTCATGGAAAGGGACATTCAGTTCTCAGAAAACTGGCAGGTTAAATAAAGTACCTTGAAAGGTGGGCTAATAATGGCAAAGCTTGTTTCTTTTTACAGGTTGATTTGTATCTCTGAAATCAGAGACTCGGCTCCCGTTGAAATGCCTCACTAAATAAAATATAACTGGAAATAAAGAACCAAGATGGGGACAGGACAGAAGACGGTTTTGAGAAGTGAGAACAGGATTTGCTTTTCAGTGCTCCGTGGGGTGACAATATCCCATTGTTTAGTTTGACACAAAGGGGAACACATATGAAGCATTTCTGTGTTTTATCTCCTGAACTGTGGACTGTATTATTTGCCATCAGATTTTAAAACCTTACCTATGTTCTCAAACTGGTCACCAAAAGAAAGTGTTTCCATTAGTTTCTCTTGCCTAAATCTTTTTCCTTCTTACTTGTATTTTTTATGCCTCATTTGTAATCTCCTTTCATCTGAAAGCAGCCACTCATGGACAAAATGAACAACTTTATTACTTAACTCCACCAGGCAAAGGCTCTAATCATACCACTGGAAGTATTTTGGTAAAAATGTTACAAAAAACCTGACTACAAGGAAAAAATATCCAACTTCAAAACCAATCTAGAACTGTGTAATTTGCAAATTAAATGCTTTTATTGCCTGTTTATAGTTTGCCATATAGAAGAAAGTTTAAAATTAGCAACTGAGATTTTCTGACTCCTGAAACAGCATTTTCTTCTCTCGTCCCCTGCTAATACATACATTTGCCTCATTGCTTTAGTACCAAGTACATAAAGTTATATCAACTGAAATACAGATGCCATTGCAATAAAATGGAGCAAGAAAATGTAATTCAGCTTTATTGAAAAGTCTTTGATTCTGCCCCAAAATGAGAGCGAGGAAACACGTTCCTGCCCATACAAACAGCAAGGATCTGAAAATTGTGTATTCCACTGGGTTCTCTCCTTCCCTTTAATAAGCCAAGTTTTAAGTCTCCAGCACTGAGAGTTAAAGTTGCTGAGAAAGACTCCAAAATCTGGAGTTTCAAACGTGAGCATCAGACCTGAAGTAACTGCTTGATGCATTTGGAACAGCAGCATCTAAAAGCTCATGTGATGCCCGTGGCAATTAAAAGACATGGGTTTGTGAATTCATGAGGGGAAGAGAAAACACGACCTGAAGTATCTGTGGAAGGTAAAAGAGACTGAAAACAGACTGGTGTTTTTATAACAGAATAAAAATGAGCTTCATCAGCAGAGCAGTCGCCTGTTGGCCACATTCACTGCAAGCACCTCCTGAGATGATTCTGCTTTCTGTAATCTTGTGTAACCAAGGCAGGTAAGCAAAAGGCTCAGGCAAGATCAGATCAAATATTACAGCTGTGCTTTGAAAAGACACAGAACATCATGCTATGAAAAATTCAGAGAATTTTTGATGACAAAGCTGCTCCAGACACACAACTCCTGGCAACGCTGAGTCATGTCACATTGTGCCAGGGAACCCGTGTGATGTTTCACCCCTGGACATGTGTATCTGCACACAGAACTTCTGAAGAGCAGCAGATCCTGCTAGGAATTGTACCAACTTCTATTTATTTTTCTATGCAATCACAGGGCATGTTCACTGTGAGAGGAGCAGGATTCAGTTTTCAGACTACCTTCTTTTTTCAGGTTTCCAGTTCCAAGTCCAGCAACACCCGAGCATTGTATTACACTTGTTCCAATTGATGTTTATTGTCAACACAAGTTTATTAACAATTCTACCATGTTTTGATAACTGCAGAACAAGGATTCAAGCTCTACAAACATAATTGTCCCTTAAGAGCCACAAAAATATTTATTCTATTGCTTCATTAGACACATTGTTATTCAGAGCAGCAGAACTTGTTAAATAAACTTTATGTATAATTCTGTATTGGTAGGATGTTCAAGTGCCTAAATGAGTCAGGCAACCAATTCTAAACTGTTTTCTTGAGTAGGTAATTCTGAAGTGGGGACTCTGTTTGATGTCAGGCAACCAATTCTAAACTGTTTTCTTGAGTAGGTAATTCTGAAGTGGGGACTCTGTTTGATGTCAGCCCATAATGAAGTACTAATTCACCACCCCGGTAAAAGGCACATTATTAAAAAGAACGGAAATTCCAGTCCCTCAGCTCTTAAGGACAAATAACAAGCTCAGTGTGTTGTAATAGCTGTGTTGGTAATGACAACTTCTGGGGAAAACAGAGTAACACAAATTTGTTTCTTTACAAAAAAAAAAAAAAAAAANAAAAAAAAAAACAAACAAAAAACACCACAAAAACAAAGCACCAGAAAACCACAATCAACAACACAAAAACCCCGACAAACTTCACCACCACCTCCCAAACTCAGCTGTATCTGCATGAACAAACCTTTTTCCCCACCATTCTATACCCCCAAATTGGCATCTCCGTGACCATGACTTTTGTACCACGAACTGAATGCACCCTTGGCATAATTAAGTGTCTTGAAACCCCTTGTATCACCCCCCCAGGGTATGTGGGATATCCTGGGACTGTTAGCCCCAACTCCCTGCCTGCAGCGATACAGCACTTACAAACAGCACAGCTGAGCTGCACGTGGAGCCAGTGAGACCTGCTGCCTTTCCAGGGTCCAGATCAAGCCTGGGAGAATCATATTACGGTAGGAGGGAGGGATGAGACCAAAAATTATCTCTGTCATCAGTTACTGTTGGATGCAGAGAGGGGCTAAAAATATTCACAGTGCAGAAGTGAACATTACTCGAGGCACGCAACGAGTGGGGGCGATTTGTCACCGAGAAGCAACTCAGAGGCTACTGGGGAACCATCTCCAGGGCTTCATTTTGTCAGGCTGATGTTACAGGGAAATCATATAACTCCACAACAACCTGTACAAAGTCCCTCACCGCCGTGACACGGCGCTGAACTCTCCCTTTTACGGTACCACATTTATCTGTGTGAAGGCAGCGGAGCAGCAGGTTATGCACACACACCGCGAGGGGGTTTTAAATCCCCATCTCCACGCAGGAGCAGCTCTGGCCCTGTGAGTGCCCCTCTGCTGCACAGGAGCTGGGGCATTTCACTTCTCCACGCTGAGATCCTGCCCAAAACCATCTCTGCCCTGAAGATTCCAGGACAGGACAAGCAGAACGACCTCCCATCCTCAAGGCGCTTCTTATTCGCAACTCAAACTGCTACTTAGGCAACTCGTGAGTTTGGAATATTGCTCCTGTTTCTGCTCACATGACATCAGACTCATCAGCAGAACCCATCTGAGTGTTCCTTGCATCCACAAAAACACGGCTAATAAAATGCAGCAAATCTCTGTGTACAAACAAAACAACCCTTCAGGATGATTCCACTGCATGAAAAGTTGAACATCCAATAGCTGAGTCATGCTGGGATTAACAGGGAACAGCACACAGCACCAAAAAACCCCTGCCAAACCTTTTAAACCCTTCACCTCCCCTTAAATCACCTGGGGTGCAGCAGAAAAAATAAACACAGAAAGAATGAAATGCTCTCGCAGCATTTAAAGGAAAAGAATTTAAAACTTGTGCAACAAAGTCTGTGTTGTATAAACAGAAATAGGAAAAAAAAATAGCTAAAAATAAACTGGCACAGATATATGAGGCTGTGGTGAACAGGAGATGCCAGAGTGGAAAGAGGCAGAAGATGTGCAGTAATGAGGGCAAAGATGGATGGGGAGAGGAGACATGAAGCACTTTGTGGGCTGTGTGGAACCGAAGGAAGAGACCAGAGACAGCAGAGAAAGGAAAAAAAAGCAGTGAAGGAACATTAATAGCATAAATGTTGAGTCAACATCTGATGAGCAGGGAGTATTTCTTTTTAAAAACACGCTCTGCACTGGCAAAAATGCACATCAGGAACTGGGAAAAAAAGCCCCAGCGTTACGAGGGAAATGCATGTTTTGAAAGAAAAGTGTTCTCCAATAGGTATTTCCAGAAATATGCCTTTCATAAATTCGTATTATCTGGGAATTACCACGGAACTCAAGGCAAACACAGCACCGAACAAAGCAATTCAAGCAATCTGAGAAATATCTCAGGAGGGAAGGATGTTTGCTCAAGGAAATTATCCTACAGTCGAGTTCTCAGATGCAACACGGATTTTCTTTTCCCCTCTCTTAACACCTTCCCAAAACAAACCCTAAGAATACCCTGACAATCTACTAAACACCAACCCTCATGGCCACAAAGCATGTTTAGTGTTGAAGAACACCAGACTATTCACATTTTAATAGTTAAACAGATGGCTAAAGCCCTGCCAGATCTAGGTCTAATTATCTGAAGGTTTGTTTATTTATTAAATATGCAGCAGTGTTTCCAAAAAATCAATGAAAACCATCCTACAGGAGCTCATTTCTAAAGCACTGGGAACATGCTGATGACAACAGGGTTTTTTTTTTTTTTTCCCCTGCCACTTGATCTTTGCAAAAACAACCACCTTCCTTAAGGAGAGATTTTGCACACATGGGACAAAATACAGCTGGTTTGTCACCAGAAAGTATTGTGAAGATACAGGTAACCAAAACCTGTCATGTCGCCTGGCACGAAGCCTCCCTGCTCTGATTAGGGCCATGTGGACTGTAACAGATGTAATGATGACAAATAACAGACACGGCAGATGAGTGAGTGTCCTGTCAACAGATGTCCTGCCACAGCTGCTGCTTCACACCCAAACACACACGGCCTTGTTAGTCAGCACAAAAATCTGATATTCGCACGCCTTCAAAATATTTGTGCTCTCATCAAAATACGTGTCCCTACACGGGCTGAGCAAAGTGACTTTGGTGCCTGTGCAATGAAACAAGTCACCTGCCCCACCATGAGCTACAGCTGTGGAGTCACTGCCAAGAGGGAGAGATCAAACCCAACCCCTCGACTTACCCTGCCCAAATCGCCCTTGTGCCATTTTCCTTCCCAGCTGCTGTTCAGTGCTTTTAACTGGACACATTAAACATTAATGGGGATTTTTATTTTTTGCATTTATTTTAATACTTTTCCTGTTTACTGTTTCCCAACAGAAATGAGATGAGTTTATCAGGTATATTACACCTAAACTTTTTCACAAAGAAATCCAGGGAAGCTTAAAGAAGACGACTATTTCTACATAAGAGAATTCAATAACCCACTTGAAATAAGCTGTAGAGGGGATGGAGCGCAAGGACAGATTAATACTGTGACAAAAAATAATACTTGCAGAGGAATTCAGAGCAAATTAAGACTTTTAATTCTATTATTGAAGTGAAGATGAAAAACACAGAAGCAGAACTAAAAGGAATCCATGTTCATGTTAGCACATTTGCCTGGTTCATGGAGAGGAAGAACACTTCTTTCACTGCAATAACTACTCCTGTGACCATTTCAAGGAAGAGGAAAGCGAATTTTCACATGTGACAAATAAAATATCTCAGGCTTAGCATCCCGAATACAGCATTTGGTTCTGACATTAATTGCTTCTGTGATGTTCAAATGTACCATTTCTGAACTGGGGATATAATACACCCTCTTCCTCGGGTGCTTCACTCCAACCACAGCAATATCTGAGCACAAAGATGTCCCCACAGCATAAAACAGGTTCTGGAAAATTGCTGCAAACATTTATGACTATAAATCTCTAATGTTACTAGCTGGGATTAGACTACATTAACAGGCTCAGAAGGACAGGATAGATAAGGGAAATGATCTATTTCTATCCAGGCACCGTAGAGCAACACTGAAGTTGTAGCTTAATGGATGTTCAGGAGCACATCAAAGCAAAGCAGAACAGATTCCGTTCGTTTCCTTTACAGTATCAAGAAGTGGCTAAAGCAGATGGTCTGCAGTCACTTTCCTTACAGACTTCAGGGAACAGGAATGCAGTGAAGTGCATTTCTTAGCCTGATGTCATTTGCAGCTGACAAGCAAAACGGGTATTTTCTGTTGCAGATAAAACAGAACAAATGAAAGCAAAGCCACTTTGGCACCGGGCGCTGACAGTGGAGATGTTTAAAACAATAATGATTTGCCAGGTTCACATAAAAATGGGAAAATGAGAAATATAACTTTATCTCTAGGAGACAGGCCATGGTACAGTCCACGTGGCAGAATCATTTCTGGAATGCTGAAGATGAAAGCTAAATGATGAAGTTCCCCCATGAAGCCACATCTCCAACCTGTGCACAAGCTGTTAATTATTTAATGAAAAACTAAACCCACTGCACAACCTAATTCAGTATTTTTGTGCAAACATATTACTCTGTAGTGCCTCATAAAATTAAGAGAACATCCTGAGGTTGCAAGCTCAATTATTTGGAGTTAGAAAATGCCAGAATTAAGGTTGGCTAAGATGACAGATATTGGCTGAGAATAAAACAGAAGCTCAATCAGGAGATTTCACCAATGATGATGACTTGCACCAGAGTTTCCTGCTATTAAAGCAGCCAATTTCTTGTCTTACGTGGAAATCTCTTAAGTGCTGCTGATGTCATTTCTTGGGCAGGACAAACCCAAAGGCTGGAACTGCAACCAAGTGCAAGTTACACTGCTTTAAAAACAACATAAAGGAGTTTATGCAGCAGTAGGAGAAGATGTTGGAAAACTCTTGAGCAGAATAGTGTTCGATCATTAATGCTTTGTTTTGTACCATACAGAGTTCAGCACAAATGCCAGAGATTAATGTAGTTGTGTGTTAACTGTCCACATTTGTGACTAATAGTCTTGTGCCAGTTGGTGCTTCCCTTTTGACCCATCCTAGTGATTAATAGGTACTAGCAGGTCTCCTAGTTTTGAGAACAAAGAGATTATGTGCTGGACCAAAGATAAGAGAAGTACATCCTGACATGACCACAAAGTTGAGATACTCATTAGGAGATCTGGTACCATGAGGTACGAGAATTTGGGGAATGAGAAGTTCCCCAAACACACACCAGGGACCACCAAAAGACCCCAGCTCAAATTCAAATAAGCCCACAGTAGTATTTGGCATACATGCATATATTCAGAGCATGGATTAACACAAGGGGCTACCCAGGGCAACTGCACTGTGACACCCAGGAGACCACAACAGATGGTCCATCAGTTCCTTCTGATCTCCCATCTTGGAAAGACGTGGATAACCTGTGGCATAGCTTATTTTCTCAAGTCTGAAGTTCTGTAAGCACTACTACCCTAGCAAAGAGCCACCCTTGCTCCCACCAGCAGCACAAACACAGGGTATGAAGCTGAGTCAAGGCAGGGTCAGGTGGGGTGTCAGGAGAAGGTCCTTTCCCCAGAGGGTGGTGGGACAGGGCGGGATTGTTGGGGTGTCTGTGCAGGGCCAGGGGTTGGACTTGATGATGCTTCTGGTTCCCTTCCAACTCAGTATATTCTGTGATTCAAAACAGCCTGACCAGAAAGACAGACAAAGTCTACCCATTGCAATCAAGGCAAAATTCCATTTGCTCTGTCACACATCGACTTGTGCCCCTCACATCCCCTATAAAATCAGAACAGCCTCTCCAGAACACGTGGCAGAGCTTCAGTCAGGTCACAAAACCTCTCCTTCAATATTAATCATTGCTCTGACCCAGATGTAGGAGAGAGACATTTAAAAACCACTCAGTATAATCCCCATGCAGATAACAAGCCCCATGTTTGGTTTATAAAGGCAGGAACAATAATCGTTACCCAATTAAACAAGGGGGTAAACAGCAGACAAAATTGCATTTGGTCTGGCTCAGGCTGGGCTGGGATCTGATACTGAGGCGTCTGGAGGAAGAACAGGAGAGCCTTGCAAGCATGACTTGGAATAAATTAAATTCATTACACAGAGCAATGATTTGTGATAAGAACTCAGTAACTTGATCTACTCGGTCACCTTACAGAGCGACAAATCAATGGCTGGCAGGGCGTGTGGCACACACGGACCACGCTGTGCCCAGGTCTGGCTCTCCCTGAGAACACTGGCAATGCAGAGCTGCCCTTTTCCAGCCTCTGCACAGACACCACGGACACTGGGATGTGAGAAATCAATTTCTACCCTTGCCATGGAGTCAGTAAATACTAGAGACTCAAAGGATGCTAAGGTCCTACAATTTTAGGGAAAACTCAAGACAATTTCCAGACAATTTCTTTCAGTAAAGAAGGATTTATTACAAGGCAAAAAGGTTGCTTGAAGAGGCAAGACAGTAATTCCACTGAACCCCCATCAGGAAAGCCAGGAGAAAGAAAAATACAGGATGGGTAAGATGGAAGTGGCTTAAAGAGAGGCTGTAGTTACTTTTAGGCAAACAAGAGTTATGCAAAAAGATGAAAGGCTAAATAAGAGTAGCATGTGTTATTAAGAGCTGAAGCTGTGAAATAATAAGGAGAAAAATGTTACATTTTGTTAACCAAAGAAGCAGAAAAATTCTTCTGAGAAGAATCTGAAATAAAACCAGAGAGATGTATTAAGAAATGAGATGTTCAAAACCAGCTGAACGCAAAGGAGTGTGAACAATCAATATGAAAATGCAAACCACTACTACTAATATCAGATTTTTCATAATCAAAAGCATCATATCATACACTTCCTTGATACTCTGGGAAGCCCCCTGGCAAATCACACACAAGAACTGAGTGAGGAGAAGCTGTGGCAGTGCAGAACCAGCCTCTACACCAAGAAACCAAATAAATCACTGACTCATTTGATTGTTTAACTTAATTACCAGGTCAAATAGCAGTACATACAGCAGGGACAGTCGATGTAATTCCAAATCATTAGCTGTTACAATGACAGTAAGTTCACAGAGAGGAGCTGCACTCAGGGACACGACAGAGCTGGCCCATGCTGGGGCTGGAATCGACGTCCCCACACACCAGTGTCAGACCATCATGGCCAAGCTCTCATTCTCAGCACCAATTCGGGGAGGTCACAAGACTGTGACTGCACTGTCTGCCAAGTACTAACACTGCAAGCACTAAGATGAAGTTGGGGAAGTGTGGGTGTCTTTTTTTAGATGGTACCACTCAGAAATGACCAATGTCTATAGGCAAAACATTGGTTAAAGTTCAGACTGAAGTCATTCCCATGCATCGTTAATATTTAAACCTGACTTAGCTCATTTGGGGTAAAGAGGTTTTGACTTCTTTATTTATACATTAAATCCTTTTAGGAAAAAAACCCATTGTATAACCTTTTTGTAAAAGTGCTAAGGAAACAGAAGAAGACATTTGCGACTCAGCTGGTGAGTTCACCTTTCCAGTTTGCTCCATCCCCCCAAACCTAGTCCAAACAGACTTATCCAGGAGCACTTCCTTTCTTTGCTCTTCTTGCAGCAAGAAAGCAAAGAAAGAAAATGCAGGGATCATTTGAGCACATTAACCTCCTTGGAAGAGAAGGGAACGAGACAAGATCTTTAGAGAATTGCATTCTGTCTGCCTCTGCAGTAATGGCATTACACTTGAATGAAAGCAAAATTATGTGGAAGACTGTTAGTTTACTGAAGGGTCAAAGAGATGACAGCTGTGGCAGGCGGTGGGAAACCTTTAATATGCCATGATGTACCAATGTGCACATCCTTCAGTGGGTGAATAAATGTGGCTGAACAAGGGATTACACCTGAGCAAGCAACTGCATAGATTAATAAATTCAGCATCCGACCATTCAACAACAGAAGCTGCGGGAGTGGAAAAAAAACAACCCCTGAGAAATACCTATCTGCTACTCCACTTATAAAAAACAAATACAATCCCAGTGTTGCTGAAGAGAGTTTAATAGATTGAGACATGTACATAAGGAGAAAACCCCAAAACACAGTGGGACCTCAAATCTTTTTGTTGGTATCTAAGCAGAATCATTACGTGACAGATGCTCCATGTGCAGATTGATCTCCAGCCTAAGCCAAATTGCTCCTTGCAGGGTGATGTAATCCTCAAAAGTATATTGCTAACTACAATTTAATAAAAAGTCCTGGGCTCAAAAAATACAGTTTCATAAAAAAAAGAGCGAAGATGTCTCTCTGCACAGGACCAAGAGAGGTAATAACAGGCAAATAAAATCAGGTACTCATAAGTAGTGAGAATTTCCCTGGCTATTAAATGAGCCTCCCCACAACCCACAGCCTGTGCTCTCTGTAACTACTCACTGCCACGCTGTATGAGACACACAGCTTAAATACATAATCAATAGAAAAATAGCGAGAGAAGCAATGCAGTATAAGGGAAGCAGTCCTGCAAGTTCTATTGCTCTGGTATTAAGACACTTACTTTGCTTCCCAATCAACATCAGGAAGCAAAATTCGCAGGTTGGCAACAAATCAGACCCTGGGAAAAGTACATTTAAAGTAAGATGATACAGTGAGGACATTTAAACTGCTATTCTAAATCCCCCCTAAATCTGGCATTTTTTGTGTTGCAGCCATGGGTTACCTCAGTCACAACTTACTGTGTATTTATATATTCACTGAACCTTAGTCTAACTCTGAACATCACAATGATGCCTTGAGATTCTTCAGATTTGTAGCATATAGATTTTTAACAGAGCTGTATAGTTACTAACACTTTAAAACAGCAGTTACCAGTTATTAAACCCCCTTTCTCATGTTTTGAGTCAGGTTCTTGAAATTTTGTATAATGTTCTTTTCAAGAAAAAAGACTTTAGCAAGTACATCTTGTTTGGAACTTGTACCCAGAAGGACATACTAAGGTATCATTGTAATCAAAGCAACCCAGGCAGCTTGGATAAGGTCCAAAGAAGGCACGCGATGCTGAAGATGATGATGGTGAAGGAGAGGTCTTGACACCTCTGACTCAATTCCAGGGGGCTGTGCCAAGGGGCAGACCTGAGGGAGGTTCTGGGGGGGGACAATTTTCAGGTTGGATGTATCCATGAGATATGATCATTAATTAGTGTTCTAAAATTGCAGGAGCCCTATGCTGTATTGTGTGCTTACGTATCTAATGCACCTGAAAATGCTTTCTTTAAAGACCTGCTCTCTATTTTATCTATACTAATACCGTCTAGAAAGTTCTTCTCTTCCATTTTAGGCAGCAGCAAGACAACTGTGCTTGTTAGAGAACAACAGGAGTGATTTAGGTTGGAAAGGACCTTTAAGATCATCAAGTCCAACCATTCCCCCAGCACTGCCAAGTCCCACTAAACCACGTCCCTAAACATCACATCTACACGTCTTTCAAGTGACCTCAAAAGGACAGGACACCTGCCATGCATTATTTGGAGAACAACACCTTCTATAAAAAAAGTCTTGTCTAAGACCATGCCAGGCACCCCACAACTCAACACAGCTTGTCAGAAAAACACTCAGTTTTATTTACCAAGTCAGATTCTCTAAACATGCCAAGCCATCCATTCAAGCCTTCCTAATGTGAAGTCCTCATTACATGCCTTGGAGCAACGCTGTTTTTCCTACGTCAGAACTTGGTGCTGTGAAACACATTCCAAGTTGGTATTTTAAGCATTTCTTTCAGTTTGAGGAGGCTCCAAATCCAACAGCTTTATTAGCCACGGAGGTTGGAGTATAACACAGATAACACAGATGTGTTTGTGTCGACTGAAATGCTTTTCATGTTTGATTTTGTGAGTTGTAAAGCTAGAGTTGAAAGATCAAAGCACTGAATTCCTACTGAACGTTCCAAGCAACAGCAGTGGGCTTTAGATCA
Organism: Scytalopus superciliaris; assembly: GCA_013400415.1. Taxonomy (NCBI): domain Eukaryota; kingdom Metazoa; phylum Chordata; class Aves; order Passeriformes; family Rhinocryptidae; genus Scytalopus; species Scytalopus superciliaris. Next base: position 1,691,072 of record VXBX01005888.1, on the reverse strand, counting down.
GGCCCTTAATGGGGTATTAATGTAATGTAAATGTTTTAAAGTATTATCTATATATTATCAGTAGCATGCTAAATGGGCTAACAAGACCCCATTAGGGTAACTCTGACAAACAAAACAAGGGCTGAAACACTTTCCTTAGCAATGACTTGCTTTGATTTTTCAGTGAATATAAGCTCTTTGCCCAAGTAATCCATATTCCAGAGGTTTAAGAACAATCCCAAAGAGCAAAAATCCCAAAGCATGTCACCACTCAAACAAAAAATCTTGAAACCAAACCCACACACAAAAATAAAATCTGCAAGAATTAAAACTACTGTTTCAAGCTTTATCAGGTGTGAGGGGGTGGGGGGTGCACAGGAAATGCTGAAGTTGTTAGCTATTTATAAAAAGTTCTTACACCTACACAACTGAAGCCAGCACTTCAAGAGGCTCCTGATACAGTGTCAGAATTCAGGCATAAAGTATAAATAGCTAAAAATTAAATGGATCATACTGGTACCCACTGTCTCCACTGCACTTCAGACACTTAGTATATTAAGCAAGTCCAATCAACTGAAATATTTAATATGAGAAAAAGATGCAGAGAGAAGGAGAAACAGCTGCTTTTTTCAACCTCATTTAATGCCTTAAACCAGCAAGCAAATGCACCTGAGCATTTTACATAAACTGGTTTTATACTGGGATCTGGAGCCTCATCCCTGTGATACAGAGAGCCCCCCCAGCTCAGGATTCTCCCATGTGTAGACCCCTGGTCATGGACCACGAGCCAGAAGGGCTGGACACAAAGCTGGGGGTCAACTAAACCTCTGCTGGCACTCAACCTTCTCTTCAGGGATTCCATGAGGAGCAAAATCATGGCAAGTGAAGGTTCACCTGCACTGAAAGTGGCACTTTCCCAGAGTTCTATAAGCCATAATGTTACAGGACGTTAAGTCTCTACTTTTGGCTGGGCATGTAAGGTTGGCCAACAACTTTAAGTAGTTATGCTCACACAACTTACTAAAACAGCATTAAAGTTTTAGTCTTCGTGAAGCAACCACACAGAAAACTGATGTAATAAACGGCTTTGGGGGAAAAAAAAAGTATTCCCCCCTCTCTCCAAAATATTCCATCCTTCATTTCCTATGCCAGGAAGTCTCTGCTCTCTCCTCGCCACACTCCCATCCTTCACAAGATATTCATGCACAAGCTTTGAAAGATAGTAAGAGACAAGCAGATTTACATCAAAAAAATAAGGAGAGATAAGGTTGCTATGGGAATAAGAAGACAAAAACTGTTACTTAATCCAACATAAAAAAGGATGAGAACTGGAGAGAACTCAAATGGAATTGAAACTGTCACCCCAACCGATGAGGTTATGATCTGAAACAACTGCTTTTTCTCCCTCATTTCCTCTATGCTTTCATGTAATTTCATTTTCTCATCAGAATCTCTATACAGAATACAATATTTCATGCTAAGATTCAAAAAACTTTAAAAAATGAATTAGAAGTAATATTTTCCAGTACATTGCTCACTGCTGTCACTCACTTGTAAACTCCTAGAAAAGCTGAAATATGCCCCTTCTGCAGCAATGCTATGGAAGCAGATCTGGAATTTTAGATGAATCTTTAGATTTTATATATAACATAGATATAAAAAACAGAGTCAACCATGTAATTTTCTTTCTTTAAACTACAGTCTACGGCCTACAATAAAGTTTTACACAGGCCAGTAAGCAAATTCAGATTTAGTTTTTTTCCTACAGCTGCAATCAAAGGCAATTCTAGTAAATTCTGAAGGCAGAAAGAACTGTCACACGCTCCCTCTCCCCAAAAAGTCAAGGCCCCATTAATGTCAGTAGTTTATCTCAAAAAACACTGTCTCTTATCAGTGCTTGCTGGAATCGCTTCCCAGCCAGCACAAAACATCACGGAAAGGAATGAATCTGTCCCACTTTAAAGCTGTTGATACAGGATAAATGTTTCTTCTCGGTTTGAGAAGTGTAGGGAAAATGTCTTTGCTTCCATTACACACCCCCAGAGCTGCCTTGACTCATTAAATAACAGCCCATACGATCTCCCTACACAGTGAGCCTTAAAAATGAGAAATGTGATGAAACCTTAAAATACCCAATTCATAAAGTCTCTGCCCACGGATGAGCTCTGGCAACATAAAGAGCAGAAAGTAATCTGGAATGAAGTGGTCAAAAACGTTTCCTGAACAGGCAGCACAGCTTTAGAAGACCAGCTCTTATTTGTACCTGAGCTCCTCCAAGCTACACAAAGACCTCCTCAAAATGACCAAGGAGCAGATTTAATGCTCACTTAAGATGCCACTGCAAGATTTATGCTGGGATGTGTTCACATCAGTGTGAATCAAGTCCTGTGCCTGGTACTTGGGCCGTTAATGTCACAATTTGCCTGTTACCTTCAATATCAAAATTTGCCATTCAGGTGTTTACTGGCAGCAATGCCTTAATGCACCACCTCTCCTGAACAGGAGAACCCTTAACTGAGCCTAACATTGAACTGTTTGGGGATTTTCCATATTGCTTTCAGAGTTATAAATAGCTGGATGAGGAATCAGGATAAAATATACACTAATTACCCTTGACTATGCAAATGAAGCTATTTTTAATCCAGGTTTAAACCATTTTGAAGTTCTCATTGCACAACAACTGCCAAAGGCAAATGAATGCTACGTTTTCCTTTGCTCCTCTCTGCATACAGAGCACCCCAAGTTGCACCAAATTACTTTGCAAAGTAGATGCCTTGTGATCAAGGTGTGACTCACTGGGGACAAGGTGGCATTTCAAGCCTCTCCGATCCCACAAGGGTGGGCTGGAAGCACAGGAGCAAAATTCGCTGCTTTTTTAAAAACCAGGATCCTGACATACTCCATTGTCTCTGCTAATCCATCAATTCCTCACACACGGTACACTTCTTAACAAAACGACACCTATGAGATGGGAACAAACCCCAGTGTGTACTTGGGACAGACACTTTTATGACTCTTTCCACACAGACCCCTGGGACCACACAAAAACTTGCAATTGTCATTACCCATTTTCCTGGCAGTTTGAATGGAAATTTCCTCACCTGCACAAGGTCACAGCCACAACTGTTTGAACTCAGGTCTCCTCAAACCCCTGCACCCTTGGCACCAGGCTATTCCACATTTCAGTGACCCTGCCCCATGGCAGTGGGGTGGAAGAAGATAACCCTTAAGGTCTCTTCCAACCCAAACCATTGTATGGTTCTCCTTTTAGATCACAGGGAAACATCCACTTGGCTCCAGCACAGAGCTCCTTAATTTATAATGCATAAAATCACTCCATACCTTCCCTTCTTCACTAAAGCTTTTTTGTTCCCTTCTGTTGGAATAAAACACTACAAATACCTCTAGTGTCTGGTTCAAATAAAGTGGTTTCTACATTCACGTGTCTCCACTCAGTTCTCAGCTCCTGAACATGTGACCCCCAACTATGGAAGAGGAAAGGAGAGCCAAGCACAAACACATTTACCTACATCATCATCTTTCTATTCCAAGACAGTAAACAGCACTTATCTAGAAAAAGGTCTGCTTTCCTGCCCGAAGGCACGGGTTTGAAATGCCTTTGACTCTCTTAAAAGACTCCTAAAAAGTCAACAAGAAAGTCGTAACTACTTGTTCCAGCCAAGAAGGAAAAAACATCATGCTACATTAGACAGCTATATTTTAATATTCTGTTTATAGTTATGGAAATCTGGTTCGTTTTAGCATCAATAAGTTCTGATTGTGCTAATCAGACAAGAATATAAATGAGCTTTTATTCACTTAGGTTTTCAAACACGTATAGTAAATATGGTTGAGGTTAAGCTTTTACTTTACAACGTTGTGCTGTTTTTTTACTGAAAAAACAGTGTGTAAATTGTGTTCTAATCCCTGATAAACACTGATCCCTGAAATCTCATCACTGATATGTACATCCTGTATTGGAAAAGCTAAAGGATACTATTATCCCATTTGTTATTACACAAGAAGCTGAAAGGTTAATTATTGCACAAATAAAGCTTTTGTCCAAGGGGCTAACAGCCACATATTGAAAATCCCCGAAAATTAAAAACCTAAAGCATTTATTTTGAACATGGCCATTAAGAACAACAACAAAAAACCAGAACAGTTTCTACTGAAAAGCTTTTTAAAATACAGACAAAACTATTTATTTTCAGTTCTGTTGTTTTCCTGAACATCTGCCCAATTATTCAGCTTTAGATTTCAACCCAGTGTACCTTCCCTGGTTTTCCACTGCCATTCACATCCTCTAATCTGTTTTTTTTCCCTCCCTCTGCAGGGTCCTGAGCTTCCCAAGGAAGGGGCTGATGCAGACTGCGCTCTGCACAGCAAACTTCTCCCAAAGTCCTTTTCCCTTGTGTTCCCTCCCCAGTGGCTTTTACCTTTCCCCTTGGAGAGAGGAGGATTTCCTCTTGCCTGTCTCAGTATCTACAGGATGATTTACCTGTGAGACAGCGATGCCCCAAAGCAGTGACATCCCCTGGATCTCTTTCATAGATAAGAAACAGAAAATTAAAGGCATCACCCCAAATCCCAGGAGCTCTCACCAGGTGAGATTGCTCATCCATCTTGGTCACCAGCAACAGCCAGTGAGACCCTTCCCAAGGCAGGTTAATCAATGAAGGCAGCTGGACAAGGCAAGCCTAGGGTGCTCCTGTCTAGTTAGGCATCAAAAGGCCAAAGAAACAATGGGATTTGTGTTCAGGTAATAAGTGAAAAATTCATCTTCATTTCACTACACACACCAGCAGAGGACTGGCAGAACAGCCCAACTCCAGACTTCTGCCTCTTCAGCAGGGAGAGCCTGGCTAGTGCAGGGAGTAACTTTAACAGCTGCTCTTGGGGGACAGGGAAGAAGAGAAAAGCTGATGCTTTAAGAGAGAAGGAAGAGAGACCCCAGCCTGCAGAGCCCCTCCCTAGAGGCTGCTCCTGCTGTGCCCTTGTGCCACCTCGGGATGGGATGGCAGGGCTGCCCAGCATCAAGGTGGAAGCACCCACTTCCAAGACCTTGATTCTTCTGAAACTCCACCAATGCAACCCAAAAAGCACCCGTGGAGAGGCTCCTGTCCCAGGGCAGGGGTGCTACAGGAAATGAGGGAAGGCTGGGAATCTGCAAGAGTTTCTTCCTCCAAGGTGTCTGGGGCAAGAGGCTGAAGTCACGCAGCAAATAAAGCAGCCACAAACAGAACACCAGACAATGATCCATCTACCAAGACATTCAGCCAACACAAGTTCTCAGGCACTGGGGGGTTATCACAATTCTTATGGAAGAAATATTTAGCTTGTGGAGTTGAACAAGTATTAGGTCTCGGTTAATATTCAATGTGCCCAAGCTCCATAACCTTTTGCAAGAAATATACTGGAATTACTTGCTCTACTGTGTTGTCCTTTAAATTGCAGTAGGCAGAAAGACCAGGAGAGTACAAATGTACAGCCTTCATGCTCAGTAATATTTGCAATAACAAAATTTTATTGCAGGATAAAGCACTTGAAAAATCCTTCTTGGTAATTTATGTAAAAATCAGAATTGCCACTAGCCAAAATTTCTCCATTTAAATGCCATAAAATCTGCAGTAAGTTTAATTAATGAAGAAAAGGATGGCATTTGTCTTGTTGAAATGAAGCATTAATTGTCTGAAGGTGAGGACTCAGCTTTAAGGTTAGACAGTATCTGCAGCAAGAAGGACCTGCTTTTCAAGAGAAGGCTTTTCCTCAGCTTGGAAAATAAAACAGAAACCGAGAAGACTCTTCACAAGTATTTAATGTCTCCAAAACCAATTTTAATATCACAGCATTTTCTGTACTTGTGGAGCTCAATATTGCAGCTGATAAGAGCACACCCACCAAGGCAACACAGACTGGAAATCCACTGAGCCGGGGAAAGGCCATAACAGGCTTTTCCATGGCCTTGGACAGCCCCAGGTTTATACAAAGCTCATGAGAAAACACAGATCTCCTGAAGGAGACTGTTTTCCCCAAGCAAACAGATGAACATCGCTCTCCACTGCTGAGGAATGGCTGAGGAATGAAAACAAGCCCTATAAAAAGCCTTCCCCTGGCTGGGAGCGCCTCCCAAAACAGGACAGCTCCCGGTGCTAAGGCACAGGTGGGCAAGACAGGTGTGGCTGCAGCAGGAGCGAGGTGTGGAGGGGGGCAGAGCACGGGAGGGGACACTCGCTCTGCAGTGAGCGCCCGCCATCTGCCACCTCACAGCCCAAAGGCACCTCCAGCAGCACAGATTTGCTGCTCCCAGAGCTTGGATCCCACGCTGTGTGTCCCCTGCTCCCCACGAGACAGCGGTTAGGCTTGACAGCAAGTCGGGCTTAAGCACAAAGAGAAATCTCCAGCAGGCGCCTTTGCAGATTTACTGCACCAATCTCGCTTTCTGTTAACAGATCCTGAAGCACCAAACAACCCACAGAAAAGCAGAACTCCGAGACTGGTTCCTCATTTAGCAACTCATTCAAGAAGCAAACCAGATTTTCTATCACTGTAATGAGTCTTGGTGGCAACACACAAGCAATCCCAGCTAAACAATTCTGACAGTCGCTATTGGCACAGATGCATTTGAACATTATGACTATACATGTCTAATGCACAAAAAGGATATTACTATTAATATGCAAAACCATAATGCATTAAGATACAGACTGGCTCTGTCTGAAGGCTGTAACTCTTAATGAAAACTGAATTGTAACAAAAGTAGCAAAGGATGATAGTTATTTGGGTTTTTTCATCTACAAATGGATTCTCACCCATACAGAAACTCCTCAACAAAGACTAAATGAAAATTATGCAGATTTGCAAGAACTTTATCTCTTTTAAACACAGGAAGGTATTGCTGGCATTTTGTCAATGCCCAGGAATCTCCACTGGGAATTACACACTGATGCCAGCAAATACACTCCTACAGTTCATCAGAACTGCAGTGACAGGACGAGGGGAACAGCTTCAAATGGAGAGAGTAGGATTAGATTGGGTACTGGGAAAGAATTCTTGGCTGGGAGGGTGGGCAGGCCCTGGCACAGGTTGGGCAGAGCAGCTGTGGCTGCCCCATCCCTGGGAGTGTCCAAGGCCAGGCTGGACAGGGCTTGGAGCAGCCTGGGCTGGTGGGAGGTGTCCCTGCCCACGGCAGGGGGTGGCACTGGATGGGCTTTAAGGTCCCTTCCAACCCAAACCATTCTGTGAGTCCATGAAAGAGCCAAGCCTATCTCCACTTACACTGGACACCAGAACGAACAGGAATATTGTTCTCAGCAGACCCTGATATTGGAGATGCAGGGAAAGTGCAGTTTGAGTAAGAAGAAAACCCATATCACACTGTTTCCAGGAGAATTCCCTTTTTACTTCAAATCCACATGGAACACAAGATACAAGGGCAAAGCAAGAACCTGACCATGACCCTTTGCACGTGCACAAGTCCCTCACCCCTCATACAATGGTATTGCAGGAGCAGAGATCCAAGACTTCCCTCTGAAGAGGATATTTCTACCTTCCTTGTGGCATGATTTAATCACAGCAGATCAGTAAGAACACAGAAGGTTTGTTTTCATGCTCTTTTGGAAAATAAAGAAAGAATCATGCTTTCCAATTTCCTAAGTCTCCTAAACTTAATACACTAATAAAAGAGAAGTGTGAATCTCACACATGACATTGCTGAGCCTGAGGCTTTAACAGTTTATTTCTGTACCAGACTGAGAAAACAAAATGAAAATGAAAACAATAAAAACCACCTGAACTCGACATAAAGAAATAAATTTAATATGATCTAGTTTTAAACTCAAATGGACTGTTGAATAAGGAATTAAAAAGAAAACCTCCTTGTTTACAAATTACAGTGTAAACGGACAAAGAACCGGTCCAAATAATTTCTACATGCTATAGTAATGTTTCAACTGGATTTTTGGTTAGCTTTCTAACCAAAAAGGTTTATTTGTGGTTTTCTGTTTTGGTTTTTTTTTTTTTTGCCAAGGCTTGCAATGGCTGGAGGAAAAAGTTTAATGATGATTGGGTTTGGTTTTCTCTATTTAAATAAGTGCAGTAAAGATACATTCTTTGTGGTGGCACTGAATTAGAAGCTTAGAAGTTAATCCAAGTGGCGCCTACAGGTCTCGCCCCAGACACCCTGTTTGAAATGTGCCCTTTCATCTCCTGAAGGAGAAAAATTTTATGCATTTACACATACAGCTCTCCTTGTTTCATTTCTTTGAACCTTCCCTTTATTCACAGCTTTCCTTCCCCTTCAACCATCCTTCAAAAAGTTGTTTTTCCTCTAAATTCTCAGGAGAAGCTTTTAAAAGCATACCTTTCCAGGGAGAACAGGGCAGTCTGTTTTAGGGCTAGGAAATTATGAGAAAGCAGAACAAACCTCTGCCTGTGCCCACTGTGGGCAAGGCTGGGCAAGCCCTGGGGCTGCAGAAAAAACTCCCCAAGAGCCTTCTCCTTCTCTCCAGCAGAGCAGGAAAACAGAGCCAAAATCAGCAATAGTAAGTGAAGGAATCAGAAGAAGTTGCAAAAAGTTACACCTGAAATTAAATCACGACTTCACCCCAGCTCACAGCTTAGTTTTGCACTTTGTCCATGTTGATTTGCATATTTTATTCATTTCTATCTTTGAAGTTGCTCTTCAGAGTAATTTAAACACAATATTGCTAAAGCATGTGTTTTTAAACTCCTCTCCTAACAAGGCAGGTGTTTTGAAACTCCACATATATATATATTTGCTAAGTAATCGCCTTTTTGCTCCCCAGGGTAAATGGCCAATAAGACCACAGGATCATTAGTCCTACAGATATAATCACACATCAAGAAACAAAAGCCCCAGGGCCATTGTTTTTTTTCATTAGATGCTCTCACATCCCCCTTTGATGAACTATGAAGATTCACATCAGCTAAACGAAAAGCAATTCAATATAGGACACTGCAATAAGGGAACTGGTTTGAAATACATTATCTGCAAAGACAGAGAGTGTCAAGGTTTATAAGCCAAGATCAGCATCATCTCCATTTCTGCAGCTATGATGTTATTTCATAACACTGAGCTGCAGACAGGTCTTAAAAGAACTGTCTTCTGGCTTATAAGCAGAGAGCAAGAAAAATCATTTTCTATAGGGAATCACAATACCTGCTGATCTATCTTAATAACAGGTTAAAATAATATTCTCCAAACTGTTTAACAACTTGTTTTTACATCTACAGCGTGCTCTTACTAAAATCTGTCTTGAAATCAATTCAAGTATGGGATTCCCAAGTGGATTTTAGAAGCCTGCTGTTCCAAGGGTCCAGTAGTAATATTCATGCCCAAGAAGCAAACAGGTGATGTTAGCACTGAACACAGTCCCAGTCTCCAAATATTGGGAGATTCATATGCCAGGATTGGGACATTGCACAGAGTTTGGGGTGAGATGGGTTAGGAAATGCTCAATTTGCACTGTTCAGCAAGTTGTATCCGGCTCAAAATCATCACTGCAAATGCTGATTGTAACTCCAAACCACATTCTCAATTCCAAAACCTTAGATCAGGGCTATATATCCATTGTGGGTGCTCAAGGCTTCCAAGCAATCCTGCTCTAACAAGCCATCTGGCTTCTGGAAATATGAAAACCAGCTTTTTGCTTGACTTCTTGCTGGTCCTCCAATCTACCAACCCCCCATGGCTACTAAACTGACATTTGGCAGGTACCCAAATGCAGAGAGATGACCTGAAATTGATGCAAAGAAGTGCTGGGAGGATGAACACAAGACCAGAATAATTTCCACTTCAAAATATTAGCAATACTTTCCTTGTTACTGCATCCTGGGCCACTGGAAATTTAGTATTCTGCTAGTAGAGTAATTAACTGAATAACAAGCATTTCTCTATTAGCAAACTCAATGACAGTCAATGCCAGCTTTGCTATTGAATACACTGAGCTCAGACATGTGAATTAATGAACTTGCAGCCAAATCATCCCTTTCACACTGACTCTTTTCTTACAGTTATACTTGCATGGAACTCCACATTTCTGACTAGGTATGTTTTTCAGGAAGACATCTGGTACACTTGGAGTTCATGCAGTTTAACATAAGAAACCTTCCCATCTTCCTGGATCCTTAAGGCTTCTTCATAGGCAGCAGAAACAAAACTCGCTTTCATCTAAGTTGCTTTTAAATATAACCCAAAAGAACTCAGATGTCAGGAAATACAAACATAGGCAAGATGAAAGGATTTAAAAAAAAGAAGTCCTTCGAGAGATGAGTAAAAAATGCTTCACCCTTGAAGAAGGAGTTAATGCCCCCCTGAACCACTGCCAAGGTCTCGGTGATGGGAGCAAAGCTTTGAGGGTGTCACACCGAGAGTTCTGCAGATGTTGCTGCTCACTCCAAATACTGGTTTGCACCTCTCCAATGGGTGATGTTCGCAGACTTGTCCCTATTACTGCTCACAACACTGCAGCAGTGCCTGGGAGACAAGGAGAACTCCTGGGTCTGGATGCTGCCTCATGTACTACTTCAAAAAATTCTCCATTTAAATAAAGAGCAGATTTAAATTCAACTCATCAAGCCAGGAGATTTCTATGCTTTGCAATTTAAAAAGATACAACTTCAATAAGGGTAAAGCGACTGTTGTTTTTCAAAAGAACATTTGACTGTACATTCCCTATGAATGAAATATTGGGGTTTTAGCTTTCCCCTCTCTACTACCTGTAGCTCAGGCTTTTGGTGTGATTCAAAGGGTAGCTATTAAATTGCACAAATCCAACTAAAACTTACAGCAAGATAAAATTATTAGTCCTTATCTTCCTTACCTTGTAGCAACTGAAAAACCTATTTTTAACAGATTAAAACCCAAGCCTTTCTTTAGCATCAATACTCATCTAACTCTCACATAACCACGAATATAATGAAATAATTCATTCTCCTACAAATAACGTGCAGAATGCCAGTCACCAATAGAAGTGATTCATTGCATGAAAACTACTCATACATCTTAGTTAAGCATTGCAATGTAAATATAATAAAAATATCTAGCAAATCCAAACCAAGACTTAAAAAAAAATAAAATAAAATAATCAGGTAGACAATGATTTTTAATGTTTGGATTTTACCTGAAGTTATATGAGACACTGAGAAGCGCTTGCACACATTCTGCAACCACAAATTGCTTTGCTGATGTTTGTAACACCAAATTTTGTCGAGTTCAGACATGGCAGAGGTTAGCTGGCATTGTAACTAACTCCCCAATGACGACAGAGATGTAGTGACAGGCATGAGAGAGTGGATTTCCATCTTTTAAGACCATTTTTGCCTTGAGGTGTTCCCAGGTGCAGCCCCGATGGGATGGCTCTTATTGCCAGCTAACACAGGGGGCTCCCAACTGCACCCTCCTGCCCACACAGCATCACTGCCACAGCCTGGTGCTGCTCACAGAGCTGGCAGCACAGAACTGGCACTGAGGAATGCCAGGGAACAACACAGCCTCTAATTCTCCTTTGTTAGTTGGGGATTTTCCCAGGCTCAAATGGAGTCACACCTACTGTAGGGCCAGACTGACACAGGGATAGCACAGCCCCAGCAGCAAGACAGTCCCTACTCAAAAGACTAAAAAAGGCAGCTCTGTTCCCAGCAGTTTAAAGGAGAGAAAAGCAAAGCTTCCCTATTTCAACAAATAATTCTGTGCAAATTTTGTATGATTGTTTCAGTGGCAGAAATGCCCATGACTTCTTTCAGAAACCAATCCATAAACTAGTCCTGAAGAAGAAGAAAAAATTAAGTCTCTTGGGATTTTCCTTGTTTTGTAGAGAAACATTTGAATTTGATAATCAGAGTATTAGCACCTTTCACTTTACAGATTGGTTTAAGTCATTTCCCTTTATTCAGAGTTCTTGACTAAGCCAAAAGCAAATCCTGGCCTTCTGAGTCTCCATGTAAAGCTAAATCCATACACTTTGCTCCCAGCTATGTCTCCGTGCTCCTCCTGCAGGAATGCAACCCTCCTGGGGGCAGCCAGAAAGGGGATGAAGGAAGAGGCTGGCACAGGACACCCCACAGTTATCAGTACACAATCACAGCCCAGCCACGGAATTTCTTCCTCTCCACCCCTGTCTGAAGAGTTCTCCAAAGAAAACACACCAATTCACAACAGACTTGGGAAGAAACCACTTGATTTACGTGTTTCAATGAAGTCCATGCAGATGTACTGCCCTCCTTGCAGAGCTGTGCTGACCCTCCTGAAGGGCATGGAAATAAGGGATTTGGGCACTATCCCGCTCTTGGCAGGGCTGGCAGTGCCAACAGGCACACAAATCACCGAGACTTGAGCCCTGAGGACAGAACAGGAGCCTCTCCTCTCTCCCTCGCACACACCTTGGCAGTACTGGGGATGCTGAAGCAGAAAACACTGAGCAAAGGGATCACCAAGAACAGCCCGGGACTTCTGCTCCTGGGGGTGAGCAGTGACCTCGGTAAGTACAGCAAAACGACTCTGAAGAGCTCACGTGGCACAAAAAAGGAGAGCTGAGCAGCAGCACAAGTCCCAAACACTGAGAATTGCCTGGCACAGTGAGGAAAGCAAAGCTCTGAGCTGCTGAATTGGTGCAGCAGCAACACAGGGCTGCTCCTCAGGAATGAACCCCATCCCAGAGCAAAGCAAGCTTTGACAAAAGCTGCAGGAATCATCCCAGCTACAGCAAGGATCTGAAGTTTCCAGTTAAAGACAAACACATATTGCCGCTCTTAAATCAGCACTACCAATAACATCCTTAATGCATCTGAGTATCTTCTGCTTGCTTTGAAAGCACCTCCCTGTGCAGTAACTTCAGAGCAAAAAGGTTACTTTAGTTCACTCACTTTTAAAATTTTGTATTATTTAAGATATCTATTGCGTGCTTGGTTTCTAAACTCTACATAAACATTTGCATTTCAAAGCCTCTGTGGTTCTACTCCTCAAGTGCAGTTCAAATCTGGAATCTGAAAACTTGTGCCTAGTTCTAAAAGAGAAGTTAAAGATTGTTGTTACCTCCAAGGCAGCTGACAAATGATACCAGGAACAGCTGTTTCCACAGCAGCAGCATCTTCAGGCTCCGGAATTCAGTAACTCTGGTTCTCTCAGGGGAACTGTACATTTAGTCTTTCAGGTGGCAAGGTTTAACCTGTTAAAAGAACAAACACAGAACTGAATCCCTGGACGATCTTCAAGAACTGGCTTCCTTGTTAATGCTTTTAAATACACACAAAGTCGACGGATCCTTTAACGTTCCTCTTTTTTCCCTCTGACTTAATCCCAGCAGAAGAGTACACAGATATATCACATTTAGGTAGGTATACAAGGTGGTAGAAGTTACATATTCCAGCAGGAGCAGAGCTGACAGGGAAGCTGATTTTGCAGCTCGTGCTTCCCACCAGGCTCCAGCACTCATTTATTTGTGAGATACAGTGGGTTTCAAGGCACGGAGAGTACACGAGGTGCAAGCAGAGCCACAGTTCAGCAGCTTAACACACTGTCACAGGACCAGCTTGTGCTTGCCTTGTACACACTGTGCTGGCAACAATACAACGTGTGCAGGATCTGATTTAATTAAAGCCACATCCAACCAACCCTTTTTTTTTGATGCACTTGGGTGTGATGCACTCACTGATGGGGTTTTTTAATTCTTCTTCAGACCAAACACAATGACAGGCAATGAACTCATTTGCTGCCACTTCTACCTTTGTCACTGGCCAGGTGATTAACCCAGTGCCAAGTTCTATCAGCCTGGGTATGACATTGTTATTTTACTTGGTTTTTTGTTTTTTTTTCCTAAAAAAGCTTTAAAGTCACTTTTCTTTAGTTGTATAACAACTGTGGCCTTTATGTCTCTCTTCAGAGGGAGGGGAGATGGGCAGTACACAGAGCAGACTAAATGATTCCTTCTGGAATTAGTCTACAGATCAGTGCACAGAAATATTAAGGTCAAGAGAGCAACTATTAACTCTGAGGAGCCGAGTCTGAGATGACTGAACTTGATGTTTCCATGTGAACCATATTTTTCATTAGAGTTTAGTTTTAATATTGCTGTAAATCAAGTGCCTGGATTTTAAGCAAAGCACTCCAGAGGGTCCACTGGTACCTTCCCAACCTGGGATTTGCTGGGAGAATTTAATGTCCCCCAAAACACATCACATGTTTGCCACAAGGACAGCACTTTTCCCTCACCCTGTGATCCCTGGCTCACACAGGATACAGTCACCTCCCCCAGCAAGGTGCTGACAGTGCCATCCTCTCCACTGTATTGTTAAACCTCTTGCTTTCCCACTTCTTCAGGTGCCTCTAAACCAAAAATAAGCAAAACCAAGCCCTCCCACCTCTGTCAAGTAACAGGGATCGATGACCCAGCAAAGCTGGGACAGAGGGAAGTTGTACTGCAGGGCCACAGCAATTCCCAAGCACCTAAAAAGGGGAGGGAAATGTCCCACCCCAGGCAGCTTCCAGCAGTTCAAGGAGCATCACTCAAGTTTCTCACACGCCTCAGACTGAAAACTAATTTATAATATGCAACTAAAACATTATTGGCTTCCAAAAGGAGAGATGCAAGTCCAACAGATTCTGTTCGTTTTGCATGTTAAAAACTTCACAATAGTGCTCTGGCAATATTCTAATTCTCCAGGGAATCACAGAATATGCAGGGCTGGAAGGGACCCACCATCCAGGCCAGCCTTAGCCCTGCACAGGACACCCCCAAAGTCACACTCTGTGCCTGGGAGGGCTGTCCAAACTTTTCTTTAAGCCAGAAAGCGTGACATCAAATGCACACACAAACAAAGGCAGAAATCTGTTCTGTGGCAGATTTGCTTTTTGAGACTTTCATTTTACCATTTTTTGTTTGTCTTTTGCTTTATTTTGGATTTTTCCTTAGCAAGCCAAACCTACAAAAAAGCCCAAAAGGAAATCAAAACAATAAAAAACCCACAACCAACCAAACCCAAAAATAAACCCCCAAAACACACAAACAAACCCTTCTTGTTGTATCTGGAAACTTGTGAGCTGGTCATTCCCTGCCCTGTGTCTCCAGGGGCCCATCTGCAAAGCCTTGCCTGGGGGACAGTTATCCACGGACATGCATCCCAACCTCTGGCTGCATTATATTTTAATAAATTTTAATACCTGAAAGCCAATTCAGGACCATCCAAACACCCATCCCCACACACCCCTGGCACAGGAGCATCCCAGGACGGGCTGCAGTGCTAAATCCTGCAGGAGCATCACCAGCCCACGGAACTGAGATTGTACTGCTGTAGTGTTTGCCCTGAGCAGTGAGGACAAGCCAGAAGGGCAGCAAAGGAAAAAGGAAGCAGGTGAAGCAGGAATACTAAAGTAGGTCATTCTTATGTGTCAGCTTTCTTGCAAGGAAAGGGAAAAAAAAATATGGAGAAGCTAAATTAATTTCATTTTGTTCTTTAAGTGCTCTGGGCAAAGCAGAACATGATAGATCCATTTCAGGCCAGAAAAAAACTGCTTTGGTAGAAGCCAAGAAAAGAAAAAATAAAATTGAAGAGCTTTGTGGGTATAAAATCATAAAAATACATCCCAACCTCTGGCTGCATTGTATTTTAATAAATTTTAGTATCTAAAAAGAGAGAATGATAGTTACCAGCTAACCTTGTAAGATTTAAATGACTTTAAACACTTCATTTTCACTCTGTTCTGTAAGATTTTGCTAATCTAGGATCTATTCCTGAATACCAACATTTCATTTTAAAAGCCTGACACTTAGTAGCGTTCAAATTTACAGCTTTAAGCCAGATAAACATATCTTTATGCTCAGTAACATGCCAGTTGTTTAAAAAGATGCAAATCCATATGCACACCCATTGAACAGCAAAGTATAAACTTGCTGAAGTTTCTCCTCAGTTCACTGATGAGCAACAGCCTTTCCAGAAAGAACAGAAGGCCAAAGAAGGTTTTCTCCCCCTTCAGCACCAAGGCCAAGTTGGTGGTACCAGGTTGTTTACAGAGCCTTGGTCAATTTTTGGCACTGCAGAAAGGACTGGCTTGGAAATTGCTCCAAGAAAATCAAGTATTGACCAGCACTGCAACTCAGTTCACTGTTACCTTTTCTTTCTTACTGTGTCAATCTAAAATGTAGAACCCCATCAGAGGCAACGAGACACAAATCCAGTCTGTTAGAAAGGGTGCAGCCAAGTTACTTTTCATAATATACATATTCCAATTATCCAGCATGTGAAAATAACCTGCATCCAAGAAATGCACTGCCAATGCAGAGATTCAAACTCTGGTGACACTTCACCACCTTCAAAGCTTCTACATAAACCAAGTTGTTTTTCAGGTCATCCACACTCAGAAAGAGAAAAGGAAAAGTATAAAACCAAGGGTCCCAGCCCCTTGCCTCTTGATTTTCCTTCCAAAATGTCACATCTTACAAATTAAGAGTAATGTAATGTCAACGGCAAAG
The DNA here is from genome assembly GCA_013400415.1 of Scytalopus superciliaris. NCBI lineage: Eukaryota > Metazoa > Chordata > Aves > Passeriformes > Rhinocryptidae > Scytalopus > Scytalopus superciliaris. Next base: position 1,674,606 of record VXBX01005888.1, on the reverse strand, counting down.
AGGAGTTTTGACTCCCCCGTTACAGAAGCAAAGAGGCAGAGCCACAGCATCGCTTTGGTGCTTTAACTGGACTTCAATTGGCTCCACTGAAACGCAGCACTTTGCGTGTGAAGGCCAGAGAGAAAAGATTACAAGCAGCACCTGCTGTGGCTGGAAGAGACAGAAAGGAAACAATGGGAATAATAACCACAGAATATGTAAGAGGAAACATAAAATATATTTTTTTTAAATTAGAAAGCTTTCCAGTATTAGATAGTGCTCTGGTTTCAGAAGCCAAAGGTATTTCAAAGCAAACCTGTGAAGCGGTGCAAACAAACCAGGAAAAAAACAACAATTCCATTTCTTTAACTTTCAGAGATAAGTAAATTCTCACGAGTTTCTCCAGAAAGTCCATTGAAGAAAACAACTGAATATCAAGAAAACAAAACAAACAAAACAATCCACTAGTCAAACAAATGAATTTGGATAATTCAACCTGATTTTTCTTCCTTCAAAATTAGCCTTCCAAAACCTATGCACTTACAGACCATATAATAGGGCAAGTGATGCACAAGAATGTCTGAAAGAAATAAAGTTTGGGAAAGGTTCAAGAGTGAGTAATTTTATTCAGTGACCTTAATTTTTACTACTCAGAGTCAAGTGTAAAAAGCAGTAATTCCCCACAGGTGGAATTTTTATTTCTATATATAGAACTGGAACTTGTCAGATGTGGCTGACAAGTTCATATTAAACTTGGAGTTTGAGCTAGAGGAATTTGTAGAGTCACTGAGACTAAATTAATCAGGAATTCCTGGAACTCAGGAGAGCTACAGAGACCTGGAGCCTATTTTTCAGTATCGATCCCAAACCACAGCACAGAAAATCAAGTGATGTGCTGACACTAGAGGTCAGTGTACCTTTGCTAAGGCAGGGAATTATTACAATCTCACAGAATCATAAGATCCCAGAATGGTTTGGGCTGGAAGGGACATTAAAGCCCATCCAGTGCCACCCCCTGCCATGGGCAGGGACACCTCCCACCAGCCCAGGTTGCTCCAAGCCCCGTCCAACCTGGGCTGGGACACTCCCAGGGCTGGGGCAGCCACAGCTTCTCTGGGCACCCTGTGCCAGAGCCTGCCCTGGATCAATGATGGCATTAACCCTCCAGTGAATGGGTAAAGTCCATCTCCAAAGGGCAGCACAAAAAGATGTGCTGATCAGCATGGCACACCCCACAGCAACTTCAAGGAGCCCTTTTTAGTTTTGTTAAGTTTTTGGTCTTTTTTTTTTTGGCAGGGAGGGATATCCATTTCTAATTCCCTCAAAATGAAATTAATGGCTGTGAACAATTACCCAATATAGTGGTTTCAGTGAGGAATATCTCTATGGTAGACTGTTAATCTTCCACATCAGTGAATTGAGCCTCTGCCTCTCAGAGTCCTTCCTCTAGTGCCATGATGAAAATATTCCAGCTTTGCGTGGCAACCACAACCTACCTGTCCACATTCAATAAACAAAAATAACTAGAAAAATGCTAAAATCACAGGTTTTTGAAAATCTCAAAGAACAGGAACAGAAATGTTTTGCACAGAATTTCTCAAGCCAGTCTTTTCCTAATACCTCCAGGTAATCTCCAGACTTTGCTTCAATACCAAGACAGCCAAATTCATTCTCTCTGTTGAGATGAATCCAACTCTGAAGTGCTAAAGGTATATGCAAGGAAAGGGCAGACCAGTCCAATGGCAGAGCTGACCACAAATTATTTCTTAATCTTCTATCTGTTGTTAGTTCCATTGACACAGATACAGTGCCAGCTTAAGATTTTTGTCACTTGAAGGAAATAGTTAACCCTGACATCATCCGACTGGCAAATCTGGAGAGTGAGATATCAGAGTAATCTAATGTTAGACATTGGGAAGGCTTTGAAAAAAACAAAACACAGAGGAAATATTGAATATCACAGAGCCAGCAGTGGCAGTGTTCTTCTGAACAAAACACAAATGCACCTAATGCACTGAAAGGCTGTAAATAAAAAAGAACTGACCAGTTAAAAGCTAAAGCAGCATGACAAAGAGCAGAGTTAAAAACCCACTAAGCAATACTGCAGCTTGTTCCTAAGAAAAGTTTAAATCAGTGCTCCAAGGAAAACTGTGGTTGCTCCAACTCCTTTGGGGTCTCATTAGATCTTTGTTCCATGTCTGCACAGCAGCTCCACTCATTAGGAAGCTGCTTCCCAGGTAGCCACTGTGAGGTTCCTGTGGCTCTTCCTCAGCCTCCCTGTCCCTACAGGGCCATTGACAACACACAAATCATCCTCATCCACTTGGGCTGCAAGCACAGAAAGGAGGAACAAAGTTCCACAGAAACTTCTCCGTTCCCAACCACCAAGCAGGACTAAAGGTCCCTCCACCTTGTCATTAGCAGAGACCTAGTTAAAAGCATTGCTTTATACAAGATTAATTTACAACATCTCAATGCAGAAGAACCAGCAGCTGTTGTGTGGAGTGTTTTATTACAGCTCCTCTTGTCTCACCGCATTTATGGATGCTCTCAGCCACGGTGCCCTGCTCCAACAGCCCACCCATCCCTGGCACTTGATCCACATCTCCCCTGGACACGGATCATGCAGGTGGTTCTGCTCTGCAGAGCTCCTTCCCCAGCCCTGTCCTTATTTCAGCCCCTCCTTTTCCCACTGCAGCACAGAGCATTTGTAGTGACTGAACTCCCGCTCTCCCCACACCCTCATCTTTGCAGCATCTCTGCTTTACACCTCTCCTTTGTCACGTCACAGCCCCCTGAGCACGCCAGCAGGGCTTTGGGAGCTCAGTGTCTGCACTTCTTCCATCTCAGAGCTGACACCACCGAAACAGTTTGAGCTCAGCTGAGCCTTTACCACAGGGAGTTACTCCACGTCAACAAAAGCAGTGAAGTTGCAAAAAGGAAATAATTACAGAATGACATTTATCTCCAAGTCCTCAGGAATCCTACTCTGTTTTGGGACCATCACCTGCCACAACTCTGTGCATCAACTGCTCAAGAGCCTCTTTACATCTTGCCAGGGGTCTTTACTTTGCATCACCTGCAGGGACAGCCCACCTCAATCAGTTTTGGGATGCCCACGGGAGCACTTAACAAAAGAACCAGCTTTGTGTTCTTCCCTAAGTTTACAGGGAAATGTTTATCAGACTCTCTTTAAACTCCTGCAATTTAATCAATTACGTGATACAATTTGAAACTAGGAAGTCTTTGAAGCAACAGCAACCCGACCTAAGACACACCAAAGACAAACTCCCAAGACAGTGACTCAAGTCTCATGATATATTTAGTTACTGTCCTTAAAAACTACATCATGCCTGTTTCTAGTGTGGGTACAGTGAAGGTGTTACACTCACAGCAGAGGTTAATTTTTCAAACTCAAAATACAGGTATTAAATTAGATCTGAATTACACTGCCCTTTTCCGCCCTACTTAACAAAACATCCACATGTTGATAAATACAAGAAAGTTGATGAGACAGAGCAGATTTCCCCAGTTCATTCTGGAGGACTTAAAACTAATCTTGACACTGTTTGTTTTCTCTGTGCAGCCCAGTCATGACTTGTGATCAACCAGTTCATCAGAAACAAACAAACCCAATATTCTGAAGAGTTCTAATTACAGAAGCTGCTTGTATTAAAAAACAAACCAGATCTCTAATCACAGAATAAATTGAGTTAAGAAACTTATTAGGCAAAGCACCTGCTGTGACAATACCAACAGCTCAGGCACCAGCCAAGCCAGTTGGTTTCAGTTGGCAGGATGGTCCTGCATGGATGCAAGCACAGATCCCATCCTCACTGCCCTGGGATGCTCCCGTGCCCTGAGGGGCAGTTTGCTCAGTGTTCCTCTGCAGACAGGCTTTGTGTGTCCCAGTTACCACCAAACTCACCACCAGGCCCCAAGTAAAATCTTCACTCAGTGCCATAACTGTACTTCCCAGACATACACGAGGAAAGGATGTTAAAAACCAAGCACGTTCAAGCTGCGATATCTGGGGAAGAATTCTCTCCTATGGTAACTCAGAATCTTGCTTACTTAACATAAAGAGAAGTTTGAGATTCCTTACAAGTGTTAACAAAATTTAAAAATATATATTTATTTTCACCAGTCACCTCCATAAGATAACTGCTGCTGCTACTTTAAATACCTCCATTTATTACCTTGTACAAATAAATTTCTCTATATTTCAGTAAGTCATTAAATGCCTTCCCAACCCATGTTACATGTCAGTGCAACAAGCTCCTGCTATTAAACCCCTAGTGATTAATATACTACATTAAAATTGCAACACACCCTTGCTGACACAACCTCTGCTCTGTCCATCAGTTCTTCCTTCCCTGGAATAAATATTTCCAACCAATAACCAACTTCAAAAATCCGTTTTTTTTTTCCCCCTCCAGAAGAGTGACCTGTCACAAATAAAGTATTTCCTCTGTTATTTTCAGGCCCCTGTTCTTATAATTTGTATGCCTGAGGCTTTCCCCCATAACCCACCAATTTCAGATACCCTTTTGATAACACGCATGGGTCATCACATTCAACCAGGCGTTCCAAGCCAGGTACTTCAAGAGGTCAGGTATTCTTTGAGCCCAGATGACAGCATGTCACAAATCACTTCTAAATAATCTAAGGCTCCAGAATTATGATAAATAAATCATAGCTACTGGGGAAAAAAAAAAGAATCAAGTATGAAGTTGGATGAACTATGCCTTGTGTAGCTGCACTGGGGGGAAAAAGGTGAGACCTGATTTACATTTCCCATAACAGGAATGACTATAATATCTGTATTTGTGTTACAGGCTCTCCAGGGCTGTCAGAGGACTCACTGCCCATCAGCACCGCGAGCCTTGGGATGGCAGGAGATGCTGCTGAGGAGTCAACACTGGAAGGAAGGATGACCATTACAATCAGAATGGTTTGGGTTGGAAGGGATGTTAAAGACCATCTTATTCCAAGCCCAGCCAGGGACACCTTCTACTATCCCAGGGTGGTCCAGCCTGGCCTTGGACCCTTTCAGGGATGGGGCAGCCACAGCTTCTCTGGGCAACCTGTGCCAGGACCTCCCACCCTCACAGGGAAGGATTCCTTCCTGATACCTAAACTATATTTCTGCACAATCCCCCCTGCCCTGCTGCCCACACTGTGGGATCAGCCCAGGATGCCTTTATTAACCATTCCTCATTCCCACAGAAGGAGTCTATTAACATACAAAGAGTGGTCTCTGGTGAGGTACAAGTAACACAATATTTCTTCCAAAGCACCTTCGGTTCTTTCTCCTACAAATCACAACTTCAAAAGCTTATTTTATGCTGCACGGTTGTCCCAATAAAACTCCTCACTTTCCATCACATACATAATTTCCCTTTGATATTCCCTGGCCAGAACAAAGTTGATCTGGGCATCCCACAGTGTCCCAGTGGGCACAAACATCCATCCCAGGGAATGCCAACTGGAGCTGCCCCAGCTCCAAGGGTCACCTACAGCAATTTGTCAGGAGTTCCCTCTCCATCAAAAATTTAGACCCTGCTGAATTTCCAACAATCCTCCTGCCCACAGTAATACCAGGTACTTCAAATATTTATTTATTTTTTAACACAATGTGCCATTCTCCCTCATCTCCCTCCCATCCACAAGAGCAGTGTCTGCTTAAAATTGTGGTATAGGACAAGCAAGACACATTCTGCCCTTGAGATGGGCTTCAAAGCCCATTAGATGAAATTCAGGCAGTTCCATTTACCTGAACTGAGCCATCTAGGGAGCAAAGTGCCACAGAGTAATAACAGACCATCTTCGAGCGCTGAAGAAAACAACACAAAAATCCAACACAAACTTGAAGCCTTTCCTAAGCTCCCTCTCAACACTTAAAATGAAGCTACAAACAAACAAACAAAAAAACCCAAACAAACACCACCCGGAGACATCTCAATAAATGATAGCAGACAAAACAGCAACACAGTCAATCCACTTAAAAAGTGTTGATAATATGTTACTCTGCAACTCAAAAGAATATAAAACTCAACATGGAAATACTGCCAACATCCAGATGCACCTAAATTTACACCAGGAGGAGGGCCCTGTGTTTAACTAACTTTACTTTGTAAAGAAGTGCTTACTTTGATTTACAGGGCTCCCTCTAACAAATATTTCTGCTCTCAGTCCCAAAAATACTCATCAAAATGCACACTCCAGCCTTTCTGCTCTCTCTCACTGCAGGAGGAATTCAGAAACTCAATCAGACCAGACAAACAACATTTCCAACCCACTAAACTTCTCTTACACTGACAATTTAAACTGCAACACATGAGAAAAATCATTCTGTGTTGAATACCTTTACAGCTGACAAATTAAACAGTCAGTACACTTTGGGCTTGGAAAGCCTTAGAGATTTTGCAGGTAGAACAGTAAAACGTGTTGCCAGCTGTGTGTATGTACACACACATACATACACATATATTTACAGCTAGATATATAGAAGAAATACACGCAGCAATCTAATAGTGCAAACTAAACACACAATCGCAGAAAAATCCCCTTACTTCTCACCCTCTCATTCCTTCTTCCAGGTCTCATTAATGCTCAAGTGCCTACCAGAAAATTTATTCCATTTTAATGGTATTTTTTGTCATGTGCCCCACTCAGCACAGGAGGAAACCCTCAATGCACCACCATGTCCTTAAAATGCCCACTGAAAACATGGGCTGTGCAGTGCATTAACCAGGCATTTCCCTGGAAAAGCAGGGCAGTTACTTCTGTGTTTCCAATGGAAATGGAACGACAAATTCCTAACAGAGGTGAGGATGAGCACCTTGAAGGGCTCCACCTCTCCCACCCAAATGCCACCACCTGCCTTGTGGCTTCCCACAAAGCTCTGGACTCAACCCTGCTCTTAATATTGGGAAAACCTCCAAGATGCCATGTCTTGAACTCTTTAATAATGCATTTTCCTGCTGACTTTTCCACCTAATTTACCCACAGAAGGACAGGACAGTCTTGCAGAAGTTTGATGGCAATGCCTGCTGGGTTGGTTTTGGTTTGGGATTTTTAATCACTAGTCCAGCTTTGTACATAACAGGGAGCCATTATAAAGGCTGATACTCCAAACTCCCAAACAAATGTATTACATGACTCTGAGGGAGGTGATTACCCTCTACACGGGTCTTCAGGCACAGCTGTACACATGGGTGGGAGTTGGATGTTTTATTCTCACACTACACATTCATTTCTTCTTGACCAACACGAATGGAGTTCCCTAGACCAAAATTGACCTAAAATTGGTGCAGACTTGCTGGTGAGACACACTGCTGCACACTAACATTTCCCTTCTTTCCCCAAGCCTCACACACAAAGTTCTTTTTTGCCTCCAAAGAGAAGCAAGCCAAGTGGAAGAGATGACCTGCAGGCAAGGTGAGCTGAGACCCCACAGGTTTGTTCTCTGCCTCGTGGCCAGGTGAACACAAGGGAGCCCTTGTTGTCCCTTCTTCAGCTATTGGACATCCACAGATTTTACCACAGCAGGCAAGGGTGAGGTGTCACACGTGTCACTGAGTTGGAATCCCACAATCCCTGAGGCTGGAAAGCCCTCCCAGCCCAGGAGCCCCCCCTGTGCCCGATGCCCACCGTGTCCCCCAGCCCAGTGCTCTCTGAGTGCCATGTGCAGTCTTGCCTTGGGCACCTCCAGGGCTGGGCACTCCAACCCTCCCTGGGCAGCCCCTTCCAAGGCCTGACCACCCTTTCCAGGCAGAAATTCCTTCTGATGTCCAAAGCTGAAGGACCAGCATCATTGCCCCACATGCTCCAGCACAGCAGTTCTTCACAACCTGACATGCAACAGGTAAGGAGACGTGTTGTCTCTGTTTAATCATAAAAGTACAATTAATTCCCAAGCACTAAAATACCAAGAGGGCAAAATGGCATAAATGCTTTGAGTATGTAAGTAAAGGGGAATAAAAGTAAAAATGTGAATTTCCCATTTCATATACAGTTTTCCCAGCATTTTCTTCTTCTTTTGAAATATCTATATCCTGGGAATGGAGGAGCTAGATAGAAGAATTCACCAATTTCAGCAAGGAACTGAGCTTCAGGAGATATGGCCACAGGTACCCTTAATCTATCCTGTCTGTGATTATCTCACTTCAAGTCACATGCAAGAAAATAATCCCCTGCAGCACAGGGCACTGATGTGAAAGGAAAGAGAAGCTCAGAGTCACAGCTGAATGGCTAAAGATGAACCCATTTCAGCACTTTATTTTCCCCCCTTCTACTTCTTACTTGAGACCAAGGTAGCTTAATCTGCATTGATGTCTGTGAAGTTTCACTCAAAAAGTTATCCAGCCCAAGAGAGTTTACTCTCTCATGAACAGAAATAAAATGCTCCAATATTTTTATGCAAAGTTTTCTTTTCTTTTTAAAGGAGACACTATGAGACATTGCCTGAAAACTCAAATACTGCATTTCAGCCAAATTTCAAGAGGAGTAGCACAGATATTAACCCAAAAGTAAGATTATAACAGAGGAAACACACCAGACCAGAAGGCAGAATAACACCCTGCTAAAGCCATTACAGATGTTCAGCTGATTACTGTGGCTGATGTGCTTGCACATGTCAGCATAGTAAGAGAATCAAAGCATTTTATAGTTGCTATTAAGACCACAGAACATCTTTGGTTTTTTTAACTATTATTTTTCTTTTACTGCCACCCTTTCCCATTCTTCACTTTCTCTGTTTTGCCCTCCCTATTCCTGCTCCCTTTTCACTAATCCAAAATTAATTCCAGTATTAGTTTAGATACACACTTACTTTGTTAACTCACTGACCCCTGTGATGGAAAGGGGAAGAAGGAGAAAACATGATGGACAATGAAATGGCAGCAGTTAAGCTCATTTTTGCATAGTTTAGATGTTATAATTATTATTTAGGCATCTTTATACCTCATATCTCCGTAACTTGGAAAAAAGCAGAATACCAGAGGTTACATTTCCACTGAGTTCTCTTTCATTGACACTGAAAGGGCAACACTGGGGTCCATCCCAAGATTAATGTGTGCAAACACAGCTGATCCACCAAAAGCAGCCAAGAAAGAACCAGACCCGTTTGCCAAACAACTGCCTCTTTCATCCTCCCCTGCAATGAGGCCTCACTTCCAGGGAGAAAAAACCCAACCACCCAGTGTTTCAATGACTTAGCACGATCTCAGCACAAGGTTAGATGTGATAAAGATGATATTGGCTTTGCTGGGGAGGGTTGACAGCTTTGGTTTAAAAAAAAGAGAGGAAAAAACCCAAACAAAACTGGAAGGAGCAGAGTTTCACTGAGATAACATTCAGTGGTGATGAACCTAAGAATATCTGAAGTACTAAAAAAATCAATTTTTTTGACTCAGGAACTAAATTCAAATTAGGAACTCCCTGCCTGGCAGAGGGTTGAAAAACACGGGAGGAAAAGAAGACAGGGAGAGAGGTTAATTGGTTTGTAAAGTATTAAGAGCACCAAGATACAAAATGTCCTGGCAGGAAAACAAATCTGCAGAAGGGTGACACAGAGCCCATGGAGGGGGACGGAGGAACAAGCAAAAATTTAATTTTTGAGGTTCAGCAGTTTTATTTCATTCCAATAATAACAATAATACCGTTCTGAGGTAACTCACAGCACCAGTGCAAGTCTCAAGTACAGCTCCAGAAAAACCTACACTTGGAGCTTTGCTACCCAAAAAAACTCCACTTCCCAAATATCACTTTACCTGTTGTTCAGAGGGTAACAATTCTTTTTCTACCATGTCTAACAGGAAAGGAGCAACAAGCCCCAGGCCCCGGACGACGCTGTTTTTCTTTTGGATCTCCAAGGTTCACTTCTTGCCTTAATGCACTTGGCGCTGCTCTCCCCATTAATCGTGTCCCGCAGACCAAGAGAAAGTGCTTTTCCACAAATGACCTCAAACTAAATTCATAATTCTTTAAAACCCAATAAAGGCACTGAACCAGAAAGCTGAGCCCTTCTGCAGTGGGCTCCAAGCACACAAAGCTGCCTTAGCCCTTCAGCAACACTCGCTGCTGCCCTTGATTTAAAGCACAGAGAGGGGACTGTTTATACAGTTCAAGAACATACCTGTGTTTTGAGCCAGGGGAGGAAGGAACTGGCCAGGAGACACCAAGGGGTCCTTTATGAAGGACTTGACTTTGCACTAGGGACATGCTACATAAATTTAATCCACCACTATATTCATATTTTGCTGTGCTAGAACCAAAGCAGCAAAGGCTGCTGGACAGTCCTAATACTTCATCCTAAAGCTCTCAGACCTAGGGCAGCATCCCTCAGCACTTTCCAGATGTTCCTACAGAAATCAAGATTTTCTGCATTACTTTTTTCTGGAGTTACTCTTATCAAGGGAAAAGATGCTCTCTGAAGAACAGGTATATGTGTGTGTCAACACATATCAGATGGGTTCTTCCTCTGCCTCACAGGGAGAAGTTATTCAGCGTGCAAGATGAAATTTGAATAGTCACAGCTATGACACATGGCATGGGAGGTGCTGCAGCTGCTAAAATATTTGGGACACCTCTACATCCTTCACAGTACAGGAGAGGGAAGGTGAAAATCAGGACTTAGGCTGAGAAAGAGCCCTAAAGAATGTATTATGCCTGGTTTGAAGTGGCACCATTACAGCAAAAACAAAGTATGAATTCATCTATGAAAACACCTTGGACAAGAGCACTTGAAGCTGTGCCCGCAATACGTGTTTTTAAAGTCATAAAAAGCAATTTTAATTCTACAAAGGCTTTTGGAACCTTTTTTTTTTTGATTAACCAGACCATTAAATTCACCTGACCACAATGAATCTAGGAAGCAGGATTTTTCAAAGCCTAACATTAAAGGGGGCTTTCAAGACTTTTTTCACTTTCCTATAATATTAATAGGATATACATATATTTGACAGCATGGAGAGGAAAAGTATCATAATAGAGCTTTGTCAATTAATGATAAACCCTTGCTGGGATTTTGTTTCTAGAAGTACCAGTGTCTTTCAGTTAGAAAAGTCTAAGGTATGTAAAACACATCCCAGTGAAACAGAGGGCTGTATATTTTAAAAGCCCTCCACACAACGCAGAGAAAACCCATGGAATTTATCAGAATAATACATCACTCAGGAGAATCTGCAAAGGAACAAGAAAAATAACAAACAACAGGCGTGCCCAGAATTCCTGTTGCCTGCACCTATACAGTAGAGAGGGGACAAAGGGGAAAGGCCTTAAGCTGGAGGAGGACAGGGTTAGATTGGATGTCAAGAAGAAATTCTTCCCTGCGAGGGTGGAGATGCCCTGGCTCAAGTTCTTCAAAAATCCTGTGGACTCCAAATCCCCAGAGATCTTCCAAGGCCAGGGTGGACAGGGTTGGAGCAACCTGGGCTAGTGGAAGATGTCCCTGCCCATGGCAGAGGGTGGAATGAGATGGTCTTCAATGCCCCTTCCAACCCAAACCATTCCACGATTTTCCATTTCCCTAAGTTCATTCCAAGTTAAACTCAACAAAAGTAAAGCGTCAGTGAGTTTTTCATCACTGCAGCATTAACATTCCTTTTGTGCAAATAAAACACCCACATCAGCTCCCTGCTGCAATCCTTGTTTGCATCTCAACTTCTTTTCACATGTGCCATTTCAGTACTCCAAATCCCTCTGCAATATTATTTCCCAGGAAGCAAAGGAATAAATCAATCCGAGAACGGTGTGTGCATTACCACCTTTAATTAGGCTTATTGGACAAGCTGCTGAGTGTTTTGGAAAGGAAAAATGTGGATCCTTGCAAATGGAGAATTAGAAGAAATTTCCATTCCAATTGCAGGCAGTTCACTGTCTGCAGTGTTTGTTCCCCAGACTGAGGCACTTCAAATCTTTTTGAAAATAGGGAGGAAATGCAGATTCTTCTCTCCCTGCTGCAGGGAGCCAAGGACTGGGAGATGATCATCTCTGTTACAATATTGTAAAGGGGCATAAGGATACAGACTATTCTATTTCTGCTTATTTGCCTAAATTACCTGCAGAGAACAAAAGACAACTTTCCCCTTCTGGATGATGTTGTATGCACCAACCAACAATTCCAAGCCTGGTTCTCCTAAAAAAAGTCACTTTAGAGTATTATCTGCTGGAGAGAGAGCATCCTTGCACACTAAGGGGGAGTATGCCTGTGCCATCAGGGATTTATGTTTGAGACTTACAGGCAATTCTTTTCACTCTGGAAACACCCCCCGTGAGAGTACCCAAGGCTCCCAAAAGGGCAGCAGGTACCTGGTGAGGAATTAGGGGGTTCAAGGACCCAGAGCAGAACTTGTGCCTACTCTCCATTAACTAATCAAGACTCCATCTAAGAACAAGAGCAGACTGGAGAAAACTTCAGGTTTAATCCCAAACCTTATCGCTGTTTTCTATCAGTTTCACGCATTTTACTTTTGTGGTTTTATTTTACACCCCTAACTACGTAAAGGTAGCTTTTTGTTCTTTCAGGATAACACAGAGGCACGAGCAGGTAACTAGGCAGGTTATCAAAATCTGTAACATCAGGATATTCAGATGCTGGGGGAGAGAAGATGGTATGTTAAAACAGCTCAACAGCAAGAAGCACGAGGTGGTGGAGCTTTGCAACTTCCTTTAGCTGCTTAGCTTAAGATAAGGAGCTTATGCAACTTTCTTAACTCTGGAGAACATTCAGCAAGTGATATCAAAACTGTTCAGGTTACACTTGGGACAGATACTTCATGAGTACTGTCATTCTGCCCTCTTACCAGTGAAAGAAGAAAAAAAAAATAAATCCAATTCCCCCCCAAAAAAAAAATTCACCTGCCCACTGAGAGTCAGGGACAGTTTAATAGAGAAGGTGAGTCCCACTTGTTTCCCTTGCATGGCATAGTAAACCCAGATTCTGAGCAAGAGATTATTTCCCATTTCTAAGTGGAGTCTAACTATGAAGAAGCTGCTTTGTGGTCATCTAGAAGTACCTGCAGAAAGGAGTATAAACACTATTGTCATTCTAGTCACCAAACAGACTTATGGTGAATTGTTGGGATTTTTTTTTTTCTGAAAATAAACCAATCAACCCACCATGGATCTAGTCAGGAGTCCTCATGGGACAGGACAGGGAGAAGTTCAAAGCCTTAAAGTCTTACAGCAGTTGATTAAGTTCCATCAAAACAGGGAATTGAATGACTAATGAACAGAAAAGCAACTCTACAGTCCTCTTGGAAGTTGTTGAAGAAAACAGGAAAAAGAGGTGAGGAAAGGGCATGATCCTTTTCCGGACCTTAATGCCTTATGGAGAGGCAGCAAAAGCCACCATCACTTCCAGGGAACACCCAGTGGTGTCACACCCCACGTCAGGGCACCACAGAGGATGCTCAGAGCCTGGGACCACTCACCTCTCCCACCAGGGGCTCCTGAGGGCTGTGCTTTCGAAGAGGATTGTGTGTTTCTTCATGAAGGGTCAACTTATTTCGGCTGTTTTGTAGAAGGACAGATCTGCACAACACCTTTTAAAGCCTCCAAGTGCACCCAGTGAAACACCACAACTTTCCAGTACCTGGATTTTAGTGTGTGAATCAGTTACGTGGCAGGGGAGAACCTGCTACAGTAAGTGCCAAGCAAAACCCACAATCTTGTGTAATTCTTGGAGAGGAGGGGAGAAAACTCTACTTATTCTTCATTTAGCAGTCAGAGAAGAACAGCACTGTTACATCTAACACCTCTTCTGTTTACATTTTAAGCTTATCAAGGAAAAAAAGGTGCTCAAGGAGACTAAACTACAGCTTTTAAAGCATTACAAACACAGCTCTTTTCCAGAGCCACAGCAATTTTTATTTTCTTTAGCAACACAATAGCAAAAATAGTCAATGTGAGATTCAAAATCCAATAGTTACAAAAATTATAGCGAGAAATTGAAAAACTGCAAGACCTATAAACAGATTAAGGTAAACATCTAAAAGGAAAACTACCATATATATGCAACCACTTCAGCAATTGTATTTGATTCCAGGAATTGTCTACCAGTTCTCTGTAAGGCTTCGTGGCTTTTTCCACTATAATTTCAACAGGATTTTTAAACAGGAAAGATGTGAGACAATCACCGAGAGGAACAGTGCTGTGTGAGGAGGCAAACCCTCAAAAACGGGGGAGAAGAGGAAAACAAATCTGGTTTACATTAATTTAGCTACTTCTGGGACAAAGGCTAACTCTTGCTTAGTCAAGAGGAGAAAACAGCCAAACAAGTAACTGCCCAAGAACGGGAGAAGGGTCACACATGAGCAGCTGCTGCCCTTTATCTTGACAAGAAGAGAAGCCCATTTAAGTGCTCATGCACTGCAGCTGGGCAGGGATGGCAACACAGCTCTGGGCTAAGCACAGGTCCAGGTAAGCTGGCACCCAGGCCAATGTCAATGGAACTAAACCTGAGTTTTCAGCAGGAATTTAAGCAACCACCTCCTACCGGTTTTAGCAGGGAGAGGTTTGGTCAAGCAAACATACACACTCCTTTCTTCTTTTAGGATCTTCAGCATAAAACAAGAAGACCTATTTTCTCTGGTGTATAAAGTTCAGTGTGCAAACAGATGCTTTTCATATGCCACTGACAAGCACACAAACCCAGTGAGTGCCTAGAACAACTCTGCAGCATCAACACATTTTCAAAAACATACATTTAAATGCTCAAACCGATATGGAACTGCACAGTTGAAGGACTACAAACCACAGGGACTGGGGGTCTTGTGCTGATGTTAATAACAGAAGGGAAACTCAAGTATGTGACAGGGTGTGTGCTAACAGCTCCTCATCACCAGGCGCTTTTTAGAGCACTTGTTTTTAAGAAGTACAACAAACGTTTCACTGTTATTATTTAATTTTCCAGCAGCCTGTTCCTGCAGCATAAGACACTTCAGAGGCAGAGAGGTACTGGTGGTCAAGCAGTGACCTAGCAGAAATGCTATCAGCCTATCTCTGCTTTATAAATTACCCTAATAACACATACATGCACATACAGCCCTTTCTTTTTATTGTCATTTACAACCTACATCAACACACTTGGCTGAGATGTTAAATAACCCAGGATGCTGCAGAGAGCTTTCCTCCCACTCAGTTCTGCCCACACAACAACCTACACTACACTTGCAGCAGCAATCACTTACAAAGTTTTCATTTAAATAAAGAAAAAAAAACAAAACATCAGAGAAAATGCTGGTATTTTACTCAGGAGCTTTTGATGTAAAAACTGCCCATGTATGTTCTACCAACACAGTCCCACCATCCAGGACCACATGCTCCAGCACCTCATAACCATCAAGCTCCCACTCATGCTTGGTCTTTCCTTGGTGAGGGCAACAGTGAGTTGGGTAGGAGCAAAGAAAGACCCTGATTTCATGGTTTAAGAAACAAACTGTCCTCCACCAGCAGGACAGCCACATCCAGGTGACTGCAATAAGCCTTAAGAAGCCACGATGAAATCAAACATTTCACTATATTCAGGAAAATAAATGCTGGTTTCTGCATCAACCATACCAGTTGAGTTTCCCCAGTTCCTCCATATAAAATCTCTCCACAGCAATACATCATTAAAACAGTATTTTTCATCTCACAGGTTTTACTGGGAACACCAAGAGACCCTATCTAAGACACACAGCGTGTTTGCAAACCCAGAGATGCATGATTTCTGTAAATGAACTATGAAAATCAGCATGCTTGCAAGCTAAACAGAATTTATCATTTACTGACCTGCTCTGGATTGGATTAGACAGGATTGCTCCTTATGCAGTCAAGTACTGCAGCACGCTGGAAATTACTGTCCTGACCTCAGCACAAGCACAAGGGAAGCTGGCCATGCTTTACATTAAGTCAGACTGTGGAAAACCAGTTGATTTTCCCCATCAGTTTAGTCCAAAGAGAGGTTTACAGCTACAAACAGCTGTAATTCATTATACTTTAAATTTCATAAAAGACCTAAACATGTTGAGCAATAATACTCCTCAGAATTGTCATGGCCTATTGAAATACACTTCCCATGGCACAGCAGTGCTACAAAGACAGGATGGTATTTTTTAAGATGAACCAGTACACAAAAAACAGGAATAGAGAGAAGAGCATGTTAAGAATAGTTAATTCCAGGATAGCCCATCACACTTGGATTAAAGCGTTGATGGAAAAATAAACTGAACTTAACCATAAACTTTCAATGAAGCTCCATCTGTGTTTAAACTACAGTAAAATTCAAGATTTCCAACTTCTCCGTTATAACTGAACATACAAGTTTGTCTATCATCAATTATACATCTCAAAAATCAAAGGAACAGCACATGGGAATAGATCTATAATAGTAATAATAAGCGAGAAAGCTGCCCATACCTGGTGCCTCTGGTGTTTCCTCTGTTACCCCCACTCAAGCTGAAGAGGTCTGAACCCCACAGCTTTCCTGGCACTGCACTACCCAACTGACTAATTGTGGTTTAAAAAAAAAAAAGCTTTATATAATGTTCTTCATTTAAACCCGGTGTGGAGAGACTAATTGGTAACAGCTGAACCGAGTTAAGCATTTGGACTTTCCCCGCAAAGGAGCTGCAATCAGAAATCAGAGAGAAATCAGAGACACCTGTCCCAGCAGACACACACCTGGTGGAGGGGCAGCCTTGCTCCAGCCTCAGCTGTGCGAATTGCAACACATTAGGGAGCACAGAGGTCCCTGGGCTGACAGGCAGGCTGTGCTCTAAGTCAGATTTCACTTGCACAAAGGTTTTTTTTAAGCTCCTTTATGCTCACACCTACTCCCTCCTTGCCATCCCAGTCTGTTTCCCCCTCAAGCTTCAGGTCCAAAGTGTATTATTCGTATTTTCCAGCACCCAATAAGTGACTGACAAGAACCTCCCATCCAAGTCTGGTCATCCCTGCTGTTCTCTCTCTACTCCCTGAACCACTTACCCAAAAGCCTTTTACAGCCCATGTTGCAGAGTCTTATTTTCTGGGGGCCCACCACAATGGTAGCTCTGGAATTGTAAATGCTTCATGATGCACAGCCGAGCACAGATAGAGCCTCTCCTATGTGCAATCAGGAATAACAAAACACTAAAATACGTAGCCAGTTTCGAACACTGTTCCCACTAAAAAGGTTTCTCCAGAAGAGCACAGGGAAGTTTCAGGTGTGGTTGTTCAGAGCTGAGCACAACTTCAGGAGCTCCCACTGCTGTTCCCTCAGCTGGAAATACAGCAACTTGGCCAGTTCATTGATCAACAGATACATTTTTTTCAAGAGAAAAATACTTGGAAGTCATAGTTTGGGAAAAAAATCCCACATCAGCTATGCCAAATGAAAGTATTACTGATTTTAAGGAATATTATTATACTTAATTACAGCTAAAAAGCGAAACTTTAGGAGTAATAAAACTGTTCTTTCAAAATAAAGCCAATGCTACAGACATTCTGAGCTGTATTTTGATCTTTCCTCAGACCAAGTTCCAAAAGGCAGACATCAGATTTATAGAAAAAAATACCAGCTACCTGCATTATTCCACCAGCTGTCCACCACCTTCCCTCTTCATTCCACCAAATACAAGACTGAGAATCCATAAGAGTTTTGAATTCCTGACACTTCCCCTCATTCTGAATTACCCCTTTCCTTTACAGAGACCACCCTAAAAAATAACGTATAGTAAATTCAGTTGACTGTAGTTGAAGTTTTTCTCCCCTTCCCCCTTTTTTAACCCAAACAGGGCTCTCTCCTGGACACATTTCTGTTTTAAAGGCCATCAACTTTGATCTGCTTTTCATCTGTCTCCTTAGGCACAAGAACAGCGTGCACTTTGGAGCACCAAACCAGCACCTGGAAACAGCAAAGCACTTCTCAGTTTATGCAAACCTGCAGCCTTTACCTAATCCTTTCCTGATTAAGGCACATTACAAGGTATCACTGGTGATTCTTTAATTTTCCCCTCTAATTCTTTCTGCTACACCACATGATATAAAACGTGGGTATTGAAATCTACACTGAGAAATTCAGGCTGTGCCTATGAATAGTTCCACTAAACCAAAGGTGGAGATGTTAGCACAAGAGAGGACTGCAGCTCTAGCAGCTTCATTTTTCTGCATGTTGGTTGTTTTTTTACAATGGGATAATCACTGACTGATCTTTCTTTCCCTGGTTTGGCTGAGAGAAGCTGCCTCTGAGGGAAACTTCAGCTGGAGAGCTGCAAAACACCCAACAACAAAAAGACCTGGGAATAGAACTGCTGTCACTGCAGAGACGTTTTGTAAAGGGCAGCAGCAACAGAGCAACCACTTCAGAGCACGAGCACCAAGGCAACTCCATTTCCAGGCTCTTTCTGTGACAGATTCAGTTCTGAAGAACCAAACCAGTAAGTTCCTAAACTCCTTCAAACAAAAGTGATTTCAACATATCTTGCCATTTAATCCATCTTGACATCACTCATGCCTGACATGAGCTTAAGCAGTGCTTTCACCACAGAAATCCCTTGAATAAATCATTTGTCATCGCCTTTACCTTCAGCAGTGTTCCACTGTAATGAGTGTATGCATCCCAGGGGACTATAATCCAGTGTCCACTGGTTTCCAGATATGAACTGGAAGGTTATGTATTTGCTATAAGAACAAAACAGACCTCACTGGCAAGTTGAGCACCAGGAAGGGTGAAAATTAATACACACAAAAAGTAACTTTATAGATGAACAAACTTCCCCTTTTCCTAGATTTTCTTGTAAATCAAGGCTCGTTTTGTAATTACTTCTCAGGCCATACAAAGTCTTTTTTACACTCAGGGGGGATACTCACCTCCAGCCAGAGTCATTCCTCATCACTAATAAGTCCCCTCTCCCTGCAGGCTTGCTCAGACAGCCCCACACCATCAGAAATGCATGAAAAATCTTGTTTGCAGACTGCAGCTAATCTGTGTCTTCTGGTATCAAAGTAAACCCTGATAATCACTTATATACATATAAAACCATTGGCTTATGTCACTTGCAAGAATCAGCCTCTTCCAGGAAGAATAGTAAAAAGATTGACTCTATTTGCAGAAATCTCCCGCTGCAGCATCACAGTAACATTAAGATGTTCTTGTGGTATTGCAATGGGAAAATTCCCACAAGAAACACCACAAGAACGTAAACATAAACAACATCAAAGACAGCAAGTCTTGCTCAGAAAAAAACAAACAACCAAAACCACCGCCCCTGCAGAGCAGTTGGAAGCATTTGTGGGTGGAAACTCCAAGAGAAACACTATAGAAAAGTGACATGAAAATATGGCATCGCTCCCTGCCTACGGTGATGTGATCTTTAGGAATTTAAAGAACAGGTTGTTTTGGTGGGTCTGTAGCTCACACATCCACGAGCCCAGGGATCTGTGGAGCGTGCAGCCAGCTGGATACACACGTGGATCTCTGCACAAGACCCTAACTCAGGTCACTGGATCAGGGCTGGAGGAGTGCCAGGGCTACAGGAGTCACCTGCAGGGCCACAGCTTGCCACCCCTCCACAGAGGATCTGAACCCCACAGGCTTTCTCAAAAAATCTCACGGTTTTGCTTCCTTAACATAAAATGTACCAAGTTTCAGATTAATCAGGCAACCCCTACCTGATGTTCTATTCATCGAGCAACCAACCAGCTTTGGAAAAACCCTGTCACAAATGCCAGTGCCAGCTCGCAGATGCCCTGTTCCAACAACAGGGACCCGAGTGGCACCTCCCACTGCTTTACCTTCCCAGGAAACACCAACGCTCCCAGTTCCAAGCCTGCAGTTCATTCCTTGTAGAGCAAGGCAAAGCCAAGAGGGACAGGGAGAAGCAGAACCTCTGTCAAGGCTGCAGGAGCCCCGATGAACAGGGGCAGTGCCAGCGTGGCAGGACAGAGAGCTCACGGCACAGGGCACGGATGTGTCTTCGCTCCAGCCCCGGCAGCAACTCAGCAGCATTTCAGCAAGAATCCTTCACCAAACCAAACCATTTCCCCTCAAATGCCTTCAGAAGTTGATTTGCCAGATTAGTATGGAAAGTCTCTAGCATAATAAATAACTGCCTGGAACAATTCCACATGGAGCAGCAATACCCTTTTAATACTTACAAGTTAGTTCAGTATTTCCATTCCCAATTCTAATAGTTTGTTCCTAACTTTCCATATACATTAAAAAATACACCAGTGAAACAAACCCGGCGTGCAGCTTAAGCTGTAGCTTAAGCTTCTCTTGTAGAAAACCACAGTCAATACCTTGCAGAGTTTACATGACCTCCATAGGGACTGGAATGTTATTTTTACACTGATGATAAAAATACTGACACTATTTCCCCCTGTGTAAAACAAGCACTTTGGGAACAGCTAAAAATCACTCTGGTAGGGATTTTGTACACGTGTCAATGCCACCAGTAAGGTAATCACGACGGACCAGTTTGCACTCAAGGCTAGTGCTGGATCATTTCACATCAGAAATGGACCGATCTCTCTCCGACACATCCAACAAAATGGTGCTTGGATTTAGGTTCATCGCAGCCAGGCACCACGCTTAATTGGCAACAAGGTCACAGAGTGACGCTGTGGACATCGGCAGCTCACACCCAGCAAGGCATGAGTCATAAAAATAAAAAAAAAGTTCCAAAAGAGAAGGCAGATCACTAGCGAAAGAAGGATCAGAGCCGGCAAACCCTGCAGAGACGCTATTGCAGGGAGCAGAGGGAAGCGGAGCCAGCAGCTGTGCCGAGCCACCGAGACACCACCGAAACTTCGGCTCCAGCTCCATCTTTGCCCCCGGCTCCGAGGGGAATGGACAGGGTTTGTCAAAATGTAGCCGAAACCGAGCGGTCCCGAGTGCCGTGCGGAAAGAGCAAAATCATTATTCACGAGGAGAAAGAAAACGCTTTCCAAAAAGCCTTCTCTGGAGCGGTGTGGGAGTTGTTTTAAACCAACACGCCAGATCCCCACCGGTACCGGGGGGGCGAGAACCTCACGCACGCCCGTTCTCGTATGTGAGACAATTAGCGCTTAATTAAAACCAAAGCCAGAGCAGCACCAGCTTTAGAACTTGAGCAACTCCAGACTCACTTAAAACAATTTTCGGGGGGCGGGGGTGGAACCAACCAGAAGACCACCAGACCGTGCCCGCATCCCGCCCGCTCCCGCGGGGCGCTGTCCCACCCTCGGTTACCCCCGGGGGGCTCAGGGAGCGCTCGGCCCCCCGAGGGGCTCCCCGGGGCGGGGGTCGGGCCACCATCCCCGGCAGCGGGGCGAGGGTCGGGACAGCATCCCCGGCAGCGGGGCGAGGGTCGGGACAGCATCCCCGGCAGCGGGGCGAGGGTCGGGACAGCATCCCCGGCAGCGGGGCGGGGGTCGGGACAGCATCCCCGGCAGCGGGCGGGGGGCCGCNTCCTGCGGCTCCCGCGGCTCCCGGAGCCTCTTCTGGAGCGGCGCTCGCCGCGCTCCGGGCGGCGGGGCGGGCCCGGCCCGATCTCCCGCCCACCCGCTCCGCACCCACCGCCCCGGGGCCAGCCCAGCGCGGCAAAGCCCAGCCCAGCCCAGCCCGGCAGGTCCCCCGGGAGCCTCCGGCGCCGAAGATGCTCTGGCTGGAGGTGGCGGGTTCCCCCCAGAGCTCCGCTGCAGGAATCCACCTGGGGAGGGTAAATGTGCTCCTGCAGTGAGCTGGGAATGACGGGGAAAGTTGACGCGTTACAGGCTTAAATAAAAACTCCATCTAATTTCTGGGCTGGAAGCCCAGGGAAAGAATCAGGTTCGCGTAGGTCGCTGAGCAGGAGCCGGATGGAGGTTTTATTGAGTCTGGCTCCAGCTCATCTCGGTATTAGTGCTGTGCTGCTCTAATTAAGGCTGAGCAGAATTCCTCTAAGCCCCCCCTGCTTTTTCTTTTGCAGGCTATATACCAAATAGTACCAAGTTTCCTGAAGCCTCAGCTATCTCTCAGCCTCCCAAAGCACAGCGAAGTGTACATTATAATAAAGTGTGCATTAGCCTGCTGTGCCTCAGTGGAAGCCAAGCTACACCAAGCATGGCTTTGGCTTCACAGCCACAGTAATGTGTCAATGCAAGAAAATCACAGAACCACAGAATGTTTGGGGTTGGGAGGGATTTTAAAGCCCATCTCATTCCACCCCCTGCCATGGGCAGGGACACCTTCCACCTGTCCACGTTGCTCCAAGCCCCATCCAACCTGACCTTGGACGCTTCCAGGGCTGGGGCAGCCACAGCTTCTCTGCCCAACCTGTGCCAGGGCCTGCCCACCCTGACAGGGAAGAATTTCTTCTTAATATCCCATCTAAACCTACTCTCTTTCACACTGAAGTCATTCCACTTTGTCCTGTCCCTCTAGTCTCTCTCCATCTTGCCTGTCAGCTCCTTTCAAGCATTGGGAGGCCACAATTAGGTCACCCCAAAGCTTCTCTTCTCCAGACTGAACAATCCCCTTTCCTTTGTAGGAAAGGTGCTCCATCCCTTTAATCAGCTTTGTGGAGGAAAGACATGAGAAAAAGCTTTCTTCTTCAACGAGTAAGATTTAAGTTATCACCACCTCTATTTCCCTTTCTGTCTGTTTTTGTCGTGAATTATTGAAATGTGCTGGCTGGGAAATGGTGACATGTCCTCTGGGGACTAGGAGAAACTCGACACAGCATCTGTTGACCCAGACTTAGTGCTGGAGCCCTGACCTGAAGACATGTCCTTACTTTTCTATGCATGTGCGAGTCTATAATTAAGGAATGTCCAGCACTGAAATGTAGCCACTTCTGTAATGAAATGTGGCACTGATCTGAGGAAGGGATGTCAAAAAATAAATTATCTCTGAAAAACAGGATGCATTTTTAATTGGCAGAGCACGATCCCACTGGACTCATAGAGATGATAGAATTACGGTGATTTAACGAGTTACTGTACAGGAGCTGAGCACTGAGATTTGTACCAATACGGTCCAGCTCAGCCTTGGCACGGAGCAGGAACGTGCACTTTGTAGGATTGTGTAGCTCAGCTGAGGTACTCCAGTCTGGGAGCTCCAGCACATCTCTAAAACTCCACTTGGAGCTTTAGGCTAGAAGATAATATTAACTGTTGGTTATTATTGCACAAGGTCTCATGCTAGGACTAGGGTCAGGTTTCACAGCAAACTCTGGCTCAGGTAGGAGTGCGGTGTCTGGGGGCACCTCTGTGGGGCAGTGACAGCACAAACCCAGGAGCAAAGCCCGAGCGCAGATTTGGCTTCCTCAGAGTTGTGCCGCTCACGTATTCCCGACACCCGACACGCTCGGGCATATGAGAGCTGACAAGGTCACGGACCTCTGGCACAGCTGTCCATGTGGAAATATCAGCTTCAGCTGTGCAAGGCCAGCGTGAGAACGATAGCCTGGATTTTTATGCTTGACCGGCCGCAGAGGCTGTTCAAATTTTGAAAATGCATTCTGCAGTTTGCCTTCCCTGGTGTCCTTTGTCACCTCCAGCCCAGACCCACAGTCGGACTACTTCGCCCAACTAATATATTTTTTCAATTTCAGTTAAGTCAAGGACTTCAAATTCCTATCATAGGTGTCAAGTTACACCACATAAGAGATGCTTTTATTTTAAGTTTGTCGGAGAGGCACTTTATGAGATTGTGAGGTTGGAAAGATGACTCTAATCTTTGAGATGGCAAGTTAAAAAGGACAAAACCCTCTCTTTCCCTCACTTACTTTCTAGCAAGCCAGGCATGTAGAAATAGTGAGCTTCTAAGTGTTTTTCCTGTACTCATTTCAGAGAGCACAGCAAACCTGCAGCATCACCATACACTTACTGAAGGTAAGCAATTTATAGACAGTAAATTCTCTGACGTTCCCTGGCATGTTTTCACACAGTACCTGATACTGTGCTGCCCTTCTGCCATCTGGGGCTTCTGGACTGACTGCAATATCCATGTCTGATAATAACAACTTAATTGCCAGTCTCATGCTATTTCCAGCTAATGATTTTTTTTCATTTCTACTTGTCATTCAGACATCACTGTCGACATGTCTCTGAAATTATATGTGAAGAACAGGGCTGCTTCTAGTCTAGGGTTGTGTAATTAATGCTTCCTAAGAATTAAAGTGGGAAAAAAGCACTCTAATTTATGAGCACAGGTGTAATCAGGTACATTAGTATCATATTTAAACTTCCCAATGAATAATTTGCTTTGAAGACCCAACTTAACCCTGATGCCAGCTGGTGTAGACCTAAACTATCAGCTGAGCTCTTGCTCCCATTGACTGCACTGCTTCACTGCTCTCTGCCATAGTTGCTGTGTCTGTTTTCCAGTAATATTCCTCTTGCCATGTTCATGTTTTCAGCACATGAATTTCCCATGTAACTGTTTTGTGTTCTGCTTTGACAAACCTTGTTTTTCGAGTTTGAGATGGGAATTTAGCCACCAGTAACAAGTCAACTCAGATACACCATAAATTCCTCCAAAAAAAAAAAAATCAATCATTGCTTGTCTCTCAGCTGCTTTAGCTTTCCAAGACTTTCTCATACCACTGGTAGAAATACCAAGTAACTCACCTCAAGCTTAAGTTAAACTTGTTCTGTAAAACACCTCTAGGACATTGTCAAGATTGGATCCAGTCAATGGCACTTGATGGACCATCAGTCTGGTATTGCCACTGACAATCACTGCTATCAGTGCCTTTGCAGGTAGATAAATCAATGAACTTAATCTGAAACAGCCATTAGAAAATAGAGTATTAAAAATAAATTCAAAAAGAGTTGAAAATTTAGTTTTCTGTTTTTCTGTGTGTAAAGGTTGTAGCATCCCACCTTTTCCATTCACACTTTCAGGAATAATAATGTCAATGATGAAAATATATGGACGAAATATGTGATGCTTTGGGTGCAGTTAAATGAGTACAAAATCGACTTTTCCCAGTTATACTTATGGGAATCTTATTTAAAGATAAGTGTTTAATGTAAATTTAATCTTTCTAAATTTTAAGAAATGCTTCTTTCCTTAAGCCGACATCGATATCAACTAATCTGGGGCTTGATCTGCAGGCACAGTTAATAGATTATGCATTTCTTTCAAGGTCGAGGTCAGCTGTAGTAACTAGATGTTTTTTTGAATATCTGTATCACAAGACAGCATTCCAGTTCCCCAGAGCACAGGCAGATTCCTGGTTGTGGTGGTGTCCCAGGACAAGCTGCATTCCCCCCCGTGCCTGGTCCAGTCACATCGTCCATGTTCCCACCAATACGAGCCGTGCTCCTCATGCTCTATTCTGTCCCAGTTTGGATAATCCCCTTCTCCATAGGCTTGGGAGGCACCATGTTAAAAAGGATGGTGTTCTCAGGAGCATCCAGCCACGCTCTTGTCCAGTTTCAGCCAAGTGAACGGTGACGCTGCTTTTGGCATCAAATCCAATCGATTAAATCACCGGCGTTTCCAAATTCCCATTTCATTGTCTCCACGAGCTCCCGCTCTTGCTAATAAATGGAGAGTGTAACTGGTGCTTGGAGCAGCAGGAGGGAAGGACCGGGAGGGGGAGGCTAATGAGAGGCCCTGTCTGTATTAAGGAAATTAATTCTGGGACTGGATTAAAGTGCAGCACTGGAAGCCTCACTTTGCCCTGACGCAGACGAGGTGCATTAAAGGTTTACACCGCTGAAATAACCACAGCAGTGGTGCTGAATGGATGCAGATGTCCTTAATGCAGGCAGCACCTAGAGCAGACCACAGTGACTAATCTAACACTGAGCAAAGAAAGGGAATGATGTGCAATTGTGCTGGAGAGCAAGGTACAGAGAGAAAATGATAATAGGAAGGTTAAGTGCCCAGTGAGTGCAAACTGATACACAATATCTTGAAATCACAGAGAAAGAAAATTAAAATGGTGAAATGATTTCATATATAGGTAGATGGAGGCATAAAAGCAATCTGTGAACTCTGGGAGGGAGAGCAGAGTGAGAGTGCTGCTGTCAGAGGTAGAGCCTTTTGCCTATTAGAAATAAGTGGTTGAAGGCTATTTCCAATAAACAGGCAATTTTAGTTTTATCATTATTTCAGGTTTTGTTTGACTCTGCTTTTGTGTGTCATTGAAGTATTTGTGTATTAATAGATACTCATTTTAATAGCATTACAGTAATTTGAACATCTGCAGCTCCCAGGCATTAAAGTGTGATTACTCCCCTATATTTCAAGTTATTTTCACAGTACTTCTTCCTGATTTTGTCGTGTCTATTAAAATGCAACAGATCAGTTCTTATCATTACCTATTAATTGGCAACCTTGAGCTGAAGTGTTAAGCAGAAACCAGCCTGATGTCTGGAGGCCTGGCTCAAAATTCAGTGGAAAGCAAAGGCATTTTATGGCTGTCCTGAAAGCTGAATAATGGGCTGGGTAACTTTCCTAATCAAATACAATTAAATACAAAACTATATTCCCACCACCCATGGCATCCTTTGTTTCAACAAATTGGCTGACGTACTGTTCAGGTTTACTAAATATAGAACATCTTCTAGATGGGAGGTTTTAATTCTACCAAAAACTCAGCTTGGTTTATTAAAGAAATGAGATATTTTTAGAGTATTGAGGAACTCTCACAGGGCAGGAGGACTCTCTCTGGATGAGAAATGTCTCCTCTCCTGGGCTCAGACTGACTTTTGAGAAGGTAAACACAGAACAGAAATGAATCCATAGTTTGCTGTTAAGGGTTAAGGAACCAAAGCAACCACTGTGAGTAAATATGTGGTTAGTAAATCTTTCACCAGGAAAGAAATACTCCTTAAAAGCTCTCTGGAATGTGATTTCTGTCAATACCATGTTAAGGTGGAAAATTCCTCCCATCAGGTTTCCTCCTTCATCAGGACTCCTCCTTCCCTTCTTAGTGTGACAGGGATTTTCCATTCTGCTCAAGAGAAATTAATCCATATTTTTGAAGTGATTTCTGTAGTGGGACAACATTTGCTTGCAAATGTGATGCTGGCTTTTAGTCTTCTCCAAAGCTTTTAGTTCTATCTGGAAAATTCCTGGCAGTCAACACACAAACATTAGGAACTGTCTTCATCATATCAGCCATCAGCTGTTCCTTGCACAGCCCCCTCCCTGCCTCCTTGGAGTGGTGCTCCACCAGCATAGCTCTGGATGGAGAATTTTAACAATCATCTGACAATTTACATTTTAAACTAATAAAAAAGGAGCTTCAGGTTTTAGTATTATGCAGTTTCATTCATGAGTTAGCTCAGGCATTCCAAACATGTCTGAGGGGAAGAATGGTAAGTGCATTTAAGCCTAAACTTTGTCAGCAGGATCGGATGCAGCCAGATAAGACAAAGAGAATAAATAACAGTGACCTGTGAAGAAACAAAATAGAAAACAACACACCTGAGAGATAAACAAGGCAAAAAAGGGCCCCAGGAGCTTTGATTTGGAGGAGTATTTCAGCCAGTATTTATGTTTGTCTCCATAAGAACACTCTTTAATTCCTGCTTATGTTAAGAATACTTTCCTAAACTGAGTACTAATAATTTTGAGATCTAAAATACCGTGATGGGAAAACTCTGCATTGGTAGCAAACACAAATGACCCTGTGCAGATGTCTTTGAATGGGAAAAATCAGGAAAACAGCATGTCAGTGACCTCCATGTTCCTGCATCTCAGCATGAGGGCAGCTGGGAACTTCAACATATTGAAAGCAAATTTTAAAATATTTTGGGACTTTTGAAATTAAAAGGGAAGATTCTAAGGACATTCAAGTTGATAAGATCTCCTCCAAATTATAGGAATTGTGTTGGAAATCCTTAAGGATGACACCTTCCACTGGACCAGGTAACTCAGAGCTCCACACAACCTGGCCTTGAACACTCCCAGGGACGGGACAAAAATCTCCTCTTCATCTGCAGCTCATCAACAAAAACGAGTGACAAAACAAAATCAATAATTTTATATTGTGAACAGAAAAGGTTGCCAAACTCAAAAATTAGGCTGAAAAGTTTGCCCAGTCCGTGCTGCAGCAGCTCTTCTCTGTCTGTACCATCTCAGGATGGTTTGGTGAGGTCTTGGTACTTGTAGTTGTGTTGATCCTTCCTGTGACCTCCTCACAGGCACCGATTCCATCCACGGCTCCGACTTTTCCTCATTCTTCAATAGCTTTGTCGAAGTTTTTTGCCAGCAATGTGCTGGTTGGCTGAGAGACAACAACTCTAACTTCAGCACGAGAATCAAGCCAATACCAGCTTTTCTCCTCACTGAAATCTCACACGTAGCCGCCTTCAGAAATGCAAAGACCTTGGTCAGAAAGTGGAAGAAAAGAAGTTTTTGGTTTTTTTCTGTGTTTTATTAAACTTTTTCCCACTGGATACTCTTTCTGTTAATTAATTTTTCCTTTCCAGTTTCAGGTAAGCTACTAATCTATTGACTTGAGGATTTTTCAAAGCCTTTCCAGAAATAAACCCTGGGATGAAAGAATCATAAGATATGCATGAAAAGTAGAACCGTTGTTTTGTCATTTTCAAGCCCGTGGTTTATACCAAGCCTCTCTAATTCCCTTTACGTGGATGTCAGATGGAATAATACAATGAAAAATTACCCCAAAATTTGGTTTCCCATTGCAGAGCTATGGGAGCTTTTTCACATAAAGTTTTTAAATAAAATTTGAATAAAAAATCCCAAACCTTCCAATTCCTCTTCTTTAAAAGCAGCTAATTAACGGGGTTTGGGGGTTACATTAACAGTGCTTTTATTCCAGTCATGAGCTTCCATCTCATTATCTTTTGTTCCCTTGATCCCATTGCCCAAAATTTGCTTTCTGAGATTGAACTCAACAGAAACACTCAAACACTCTTGCAGTTCTGGAACGTAAAATCGTTTAAATAACATTCTTTTTGCTATTAGTAGTTCCTGGATAATGCAGCCAAATGACAAGAAATGTTCATTATTGGAAATAGATATGGGGTTTTTTTCCTATGAATTTTTAAATTGCCTTTATTATGGCACACTGTGTATGAAATAAATGTGATTTAAACAGTTGTGCCCTCTACTGGCATGAAGGAAATAATGAAAAAAGAGAAAGCAATACCTTATTTCCAGTTGTTGTATCAAAACAGTGTGAAAATCAAGTTTTTGCTGTTGTTTTTGTTTTTTTTTATTATGCCTTAGTTAAATTTGAAGACTAGATTATTTTCATCATTAAAGCTCAGCACATCAATTGCTTACAGATATTAATTTTTTAACAAAAAGTCCATTTACACTGTTAAAGCAGAATAAAAAGGCCTTGCCACAGATGGATGGTGGTGTGGATGCTATATTTACACTGTTAATATCTTCATTTGTTTGAGACTTTTAAAGAGCTGTGCTATCAGCGAGAGAGCAGGAGAACAAAGCTGCATGAGAAAATCCTTTACAAAGTTCAGAGCAACATTTACAAGAAAGTCTGTAGGAGTTGATGCATAATGTAGGATATTGAATTTCTTATAATACAGGAGAATTAAGAGCTCACCCTCTGCTGAAACACTTCTAACCAATCCCTCACCTTCCATTTAAAAGAAAACTTACAATTTTCTGTTCTATCCCCCACTATTGAAGTTGTCAACTGGCATTAAACTTGAATAACAAAGAAACAAAAACATCCCCTTTGGTAAGAAACTCTTGCACTGCAACTTCCCAGCGTGGGCAGCATTAGTCACGGATGCTAATTGGAACACTAATTGACATATTTATACCATCATATAAAATCCATTCAACACAGTGGCAATAATGTTGGTATCTCAAACAGCTGCAGCATCCGTGTGGAGAACAGCCAGCACTGGGAGTGAGCCCCACCCTTTCAGCCCATCAGCTTGCTTGTTCTTCAGCTTTTATAAGATGTGGTAGTTACAGAGTGCACATTAAATGGATACCAGACTACGTGGATCAGAGAAGAACAAAAATAATTACCTTCCAGAAAACTTCATAATCGGCAGATGAAGGGCCCGACATACTCTTGCCCCTTCCTTTGGCTCCAGCGTTGTCCCTCTGTAGTTAAAAGGAGCTTGTTTACCAGCAGAATCAAAATCATTAATCACAGAGTTAAGTTATAATGTCCCCTCTATCTGGCTTTATTAGTAAGTAACTGCATCTGGAAATGAGGTGGGTACCAATAGCAGGGGGTCAACCTTCAGAAACCTCAGCCTGCTATTAAGTGCTTCATTGCCAGAGAAAACTACACTGCCAAAATGAGCTGTAATCACACATGAAAGCAGAGGATAGACTTGTGCTTACAACACAATTCTTTCTGCCAACTTCTCTGGACAGAACTGTTATTGTCAAAGTAAATATTAGTGTCTCAGGCATGACTATTGCTTTGAACCGCAATGTGTTTCAAACATGTTTAGCCTTATGGCAAAGGCTTTTTCTGGAGCAAAAGAAAGCCTTTAAAGCCAGTGAGGGCAGTGCTGGGTGTGACAGAGCTGCTGGGGCAGCTCCTCAGAGCACACGCCCCTCAGGGGACCTCAGATGAGCCTGAAACCTACAGGCAAACCTTGACCCCCCCCCAGTTTAGTGACCATCCAAGAAGAAACCACTGCTGTGATTAGCTGAGCAGCCTGTAGCACTGACCTGGGCCTCAGGTGTGCTTCAAAGCACCCGGGGGAGCCACCTGGAGATGGCAGAAGCCTGAGATGTGTCACAGCATCTACTGCCATGTTGTAATCTGGGACTGGTAAAACTTCATCTCTGAAAACTTAATTCAGCTACTCAGCTATCTGCAGCTTGCTTTCTCCCTCTTTTGTCTGCTTCTTGTTTTATAGTTCTTTCCATTTCTGTTGCTGCAATTTTGCTGTTATAGGAACTTTGCAGAAGAGAAAAATAAACAGATCAGTGTTTGATGTTGTGCTCTCTGTTTAGAAGTTTGTTTTCCTTTCTTCTTCCATTGCATCAATATTAACATGTTGATTCATCAGCCAAATAAATAAAGTCTATAAATACATTCTTTCTTTTTTTCAAATTGTGAAACCTCAAAGTTACAGTTCCCACAGCAACTGCACAGTGTGCACATACATTAAAGGCAGGGATATTGCCACCCAAGGCAGCAATCAAATATGCATGAGGGACTTACTTGCACACGAGGACTGTGCAAGTTTGAAATCCCAGAACCAAGAGGCACCTCAGATCTGTCCGTGTTACTGTGCCAGGAGGAAAAGGTCTGGAGATGTTGGTCCTTGTGGGCACAGTGGAACTCAATCATGCTTATGGATAATAGGGTGGTGGTACCTTTACCAGAACTAAAGATGCTCTGGATAAAATAATTACTGTTAATTAGCTGAAATCCACAGCCAGAAGGTGTCATAACAACCAAAGCATTATGAGCAGAAATCATTGTTCACAGTCCTAATGATCCTTAAATGCTATGAGTGAATTTCTCACAGTTTGAACAGGAATAAAGGGTCCTCTCTGTGTTGGAGAAGTTCATGCCACCTAAATGCTGTAATCTTTCAGAATCCATGAGATTGTTTCACTTATTAGAAAAGTGCTCACCTTCTTGGTTTCTGGTTTTCCACCAGTTACTGGCTAATCAAAGTTGATTTTTCTAGGTAATGAATTCAACATCTCAGCCCCAAACCAGCCTCAGCATTGCCACCTGGGATCTAAGTTTACACCATTGGCTGCTCCCCTGTAACTTCTCTTCCTCTTTTCTCTTCCTCTTTTCTCATCTTCTTCCTCTTCTCATCTTCTTCCTCTTCTCTTCTCTTCTCTCTTCTCTTTTCCTCTTCCTTTCAATTTTGAGCTCAAGTTTTCCAACAGCATAGGTGGTGCTGTCCTTGTACCCCAAGCCAGGAATTTGGGCATCTCCCT
This sequence comes from Scytalopus superciliaris, assembly GCA_013400415.1. Taxonomy (NCBI): domain Eukaryota; kingdom Metazoa; phylum Chordata; class Aves; order Passeriformes; family Rhinocryptidae; genus Scytalopus; species Scytalopus superciliaris. The sequence goes on along the minus strand of VXBX01005888.1, from coordinate 1,642,802 downwards.
TAGCAAGTCTGATGTTCCTTGGTAATCCAGTGCATTCCTCCTGCTGACTAAGGAAAACCAGCCTGGAGAGCCCAGTTCTCTCTGAGCTGCCTTAAGCAAATAATGAGTTCACATTTAAAAATTTAACAGTACAGATTATTTTCTATTCCATGGCCTATTATCACAAATAATAGAAACTGTAGGCATCAAATTTCAGTGATATAAAGAGAAGCAGCGTGTCATCAAGTGACTAAACATCTTGGTATTATTAATCTCTTATAATATAGTAATTAAAAGAAACTGGAGGATTGCAGAATTTGAAAAGAAAAGACATTAGCATTTTTAACCATAAGCAGCCAGATCTTTTACAGAAAGAAATGGGCAAGTGTTTATTATTTTTCCAGGCATTTGCACACCATTTCAGCTGCAGGGTTCCTACTCTGGCAGTTTTCCTGCAGAACACACACCAGAGAGGATTTATGATCCAAAGGAGAGCCCTATCTTGAAGTGTCACCTTGAACTTGCTCATACCAATGGGGTTTTGCATCATCATCCGTATCCCTTATATTTGGCATCAACATGTGCAGCGTTTTGTGAGAATACAAGAGCCTGTTGTCTGTTCCTGCAGAGAATGCATCAGATTTGTTTTGAGAGAAATGAGTGTGATTAGCATAAATTTACCTTAACACAGTAACAAAATTTGAAAGCAGTTGTATCAAAGCACCATCATTTCTGTGGAGCAAGTTTTAGCTGCACTGTGAAAGATGCCTTTTAAAATGCTTTTATTTCTCTGAAAAGCAGCAGGAATTGCCAGACAGATAATTTTTCAAAAATGTTCCAGGATTTCTTATGGATATTAATTTCTGTTTAAGCCTCTCCAAACTTTGGCAGAAAGACAAGTTTCATTTTTCTTTAACAAGTCCTTTAGTTCTGCAGATGTTGTAGCCAGATTGGCAATAAATTTTGCTGGAACAGTTAACTCAACTTAGAGAAAGATGCTGTTATTTAATATTCTGTTTCTGTCTCACCTTTTGAACCTTAATTTATAGGTGATGTCTTTTATAGTTAACATTCCATACAAGTCTGCAAAACCTATTAGATTACTGTGTTCTCTGCCAACGAGAGTCTGATTGTTGTTCTAAATAAGTATTTTCAGAAGTATGAGGATTAAACATGGTGTAAGGGAAAAAGACCATTTTCTGTCCCATTTCCAACTTTGATTACACCTCTCTAATTTCCATCAATCTCTTTTTGTCTCCCCTTTATTGGCCTCATTAAAAGCTTACTGGAATGAGTGGGAAGTGAAAGCTCTCATTGACTTAAGTGGCTTTGAAGCCGTTTTCAAATAGTTACTTCACGTTGGTTCCTTGTTAAACTTGAGAAAACTCTATTTTTCCCCATTTTCCATTTTGCCTTGCCACCAGTATTTTGTCTAAAGCTCAGGAATCTATCTTTACACTTTCATAACCCTGAGCATCTGCACTACTAACCACCCATGAACTTCAGCAGTTCATTCTCAGTTCAGAAAAAGACTTTCTGAGTGCAAAATGCATTTGAAATTGCTGTGAATGGAGCGTGGCCTTTGCCCTGGGCAGTGGCAGGTCTCTCTCAGGTCACTTTTGGCTGTCTCAAAGCAGCAGAGAAACCAAACCTGCTCCCAGCGAGTCCACATTCCCTAAACTGGGCTCTGCACCCTCAGTGGGATGTGTTCAGGAGAGCCACAGATCCCCAGAGCGCTCCCCTGGCTGCCGTGTTCCTGCCTGGCTCTGTGGGAGCATCTCCTTGGCATCTGCTGATGATTAGCTGATGAAGTTCTGGTATTTAAGCTGCCAGTTTGGGCAGCTGTCTTCTGTAATTCAAAGACAGGCTCTGAGTTTGGGGTTATAGATATTTGACCAGCAGCGATATAAAATGACAAGTGATCGTCGTAATTGTACCGTGACGCTCCTGACAACTAATATTTCCAAAGAGCACATCAGGACCTCCCATCTGAACCAAGAGTGGCCATCCCAGCTGCAAAGCCTGCTTAGCTGGAGTGGCTGGCTTGGCTGCAACAGCCAGACTTGCCACGATCCCAAATAATCTGGTTTTACTTCAGCACCTGTCCCGAGCACAGACAAATATCATTATTGCTGCAGGCAGAGCAATCCTATTGAAAGGGAGTATTTGCATTTCAAACCCAAGCCTTTCTGCCCGAGTTTTTCTGCCCTGTGAGTTCCTCTGTCACACGGAGGATGCAGAGTGGGGCTATGCTGGAGGCTCATCAGTCTGGTGGCACTCAGCCATGAGTTATGACCCCAGACAATCCCAGGAGAGCTCTCCCTCCCTCTGCTACTTACTTTCCTGGGTGGGTACTTCATTTTTGTCTACTTGAGTTGCTGCTTCTCCCCTTCCCAGCTCCTGTATAGATTCCAGCAGTTATCCATTCTGTGCATCTCATTTTACTGCATCTCTGATCCTTCCTGCCAGCCTGTTGGACATTCCAGGTCACTGGACAATCCCACAACGTTCAGTTGAAATGCAACCAAATTTTGCCTGGAAGTCAGGTGGATCCAATACTCAGTATATTAAGACTGTGAGAAATCTTGGGAAGAATATGGTTAAGAGTGAAGTTAGAAGTTTATATTCAGCTATTGCTATCAGAGTTCCCAGCAAAAACTCGCTCAAGGGGAAACAGCACACACCAGTAAGTGTAAACAAACAAACTCCAGCCCTTGGAAATTATGAGGAAAAAAAAAAAAGCACTACAGTGGTGCTGCAGTCCCCAGCCAACCTCACTTCTGAGGCTCGAAAAACAGCAGCTTCTCACCTTAACTACTTGTTTGTTCTTGCAGGGATTCGGGGAAGCTTCCATGCAGATCCTGTGCTGGATACACCATTCATCCTTGCAAATTTTACAAAGCCCTTTTAGAAAGGCCAGGAGAAAAATAGGGGAAGGTTTCTCATGTTCTGTTGCACTGCAGTAAAATGGTTGGCACTCAGTGGAGCTAAATTAATAAACTTCTTTATGATGGCTTGAAGTTACTGCTGCTATATTCTGGAGCAGGCAGATAATTGGAGTGGTCAGAGTCATATCTGCAGTGCTGGGAAATTGATGCAATAATTCTGGACCAGAAATTGTCTAAATAAAGGAGAAGGCATGAGCATATGCATAATATATCTTCTGGGATTCTGCTGAGACCTCCAAGGAATTGGATTGGGACCTAATAAACTGTTAATTAAAATTCCCATGACAGGAAAGAAAAAAATTCATTAACTAGGTCTATTGACAGCTTCCCTGATAAGGTAAACAACAGTCTATAATCATTAGCAGCTCGTGCAGGGATCTGCATGGGTTTGCTTATATGAGTTCTAATAGAGCCATTGAAAAGGGATTAGAAACACAGGCAAAAAGGACATAGTCCTCACATGTGACATTTTACGGTGTTGATTTGTATTTTGATTCCTCTTGCAGTGAAGGTTGCTGAGAGTTATGGCTGTCTGAGGGTCAACAAATTTCAGAAGGAACCAGTCCCCTCCATCGGCCTGAAACAATCCCAGAACCCTGAGCTCTGAAATTCGTGACACCCATACGGAAAAGTATCATTTGCTGTGATTTATTCTGACAGGTACATTATTGGGTGCATGTTAACCAGGACAAATGGCTGTGCAGGAGACGAGTACAAGGAGCTCCAAATTACACTTTTTGAAACTTTTCTCTGCACACTGGGCTGGTAACAGAGACCAGCAATGGCTTTTCATGGGGGGAGAGATTGTCACAACATTTGAATCCATCACTGCTGCCTTTCCCAGCAGTAAATAAGCAGATCATACCCAACACACAGTGCCAAACCTGTACACCAGGCTGTTCCATCGGGCTCCTGAAGGCTTTAACGACACAGCAAGTTTGAATGCACAGAGAGCAGACATACCAAATATTAATATGGTGTCACTGCAGTCTCTTCTCTTTCATTACTTCATCCTTTGAGGCTACTGTGTAATCTGGCAACAATACAGTCCATTGCTTTATACTTCCTCTGTATGAAACATCCCTTTATGTCAAATTTGGTTTGCAGACTTACACTCATAGAGCAATTCCTCTCACCCAGAGAAGCAGCGGGAGAGTGTGAGGTTGTTGGCGTGTTTCCAATCCCATTGTTAACAATTATGACATGACTGTCAAACCTTATTATCAGCTTTTAGGAATCTCTGCAAGATCTTGTAAGCACAGCTATTTGGCTTTTCTCTGAAACACTGCTCCTGGAAGGCAAGGGAAAGAGGGAATGTGCTTTCCCTTTAGGGGGAATCACTGAGTGCTTGCACAAAGCCACAGCAATCAGGTTTTTTGGGCTGGGTATGTTGGAGTTCCATAGTTTCATCCCTAGCCTTGCAATAGCTTGGTTGCTCTTCAGATCCCTGCAAGGGATATTTTGGCAGGTGTCCCATAGCAACAGGCCAAGGGAGGATGCTGGCCCAAATTGAAATGTCTGAACTGGAAAGGAGGCGGGTGTGGAAGAGGAGGAGAGGGTTGGAAAAGGGCTGTCCCTGCAGGAGCACACCTAAGGCACACCTAAGGCACACCTGGACAAAATGGGCATTCAGCCCACGGGATGAGACCAGCCCTGTTATGCAGTTAGAAGCCCCAGGAACAGAGCAGACTCCAGGTGGGTCTGCCCTCCCTGCTGGTACCTCCAGTACCTGAGTGCTTGGCACAGCAAAAGACAGACCACTGTGGTGAAAGAAAAAGAAACCAGCAATCCTCGTGTTTAAGAGTGGGGCAAAATAATCTCTTCTCTATTATCTTTTGTAGTGTTTTTTGTCACATAACACCCAAAGGGAGATCTGATGAGGGGTTTCAAAGGCTGCAATGAAGGAGCAACCCAGTTACCTGCTGAGCAGGGGGGTGAGTGTCTGCAAACATCTCCAGTGGACAGACAATGATTCTCACATGCACGTGTAAGCTCTGCTTATTTGCTATCTATCATCACCATTAATCTGCCACAGGAGATGTGTGCTGGAGTTCTAACATCACATGTTTGGCAGGCCTCTGTCTCACACCCTAATGGCACAAAAAATAATAGATATTCCATTTCACATGCTGTTTCTTTGAGTCTGGAACATCCTCCTCCTGCTGGCCTCATCAAAACCTCCCATTGTAATGGGCAAGTTTTCATTTCACTGGGAATCTTGGGGGGGTTGAGGGGAGGTCATTGATTTCTCACAACCGATTCAATCTTTTTACATGCCTGACTGCCCTAAATCACTACAAGTAGGAAACTATTTTCAAAATTTCTCAAGAGCCCTGAGTGTATCGATTGAGTCTAACTTTGACTTCAGACATTAAATTCTTTCTTTTCCTTGAGAAAAACAACCCCTAACCTTCTATAAGGCCACTTGTTTTCAGTTGGCCATCTGTTCCTTCTTCATTTATTTATACTCTTTTCAATGGTATTCAGACTAAACCTTTGATGGCTTGTTCAAAATTTTCCTTATTGTCTTTTTCACATTTGCCAATGGAAGTTAATTTTATCTGAATTTTCTCTCTGTGTCTTAGTTCAATTACCAGCCCCAAACAGTTGTACTTCATACTAACAGGTAGCATATTGCCTGTGTAGTTGTGTTTATAATTATTTCTCCTAAGTTCCACTATCCCCAATTAAACTACAAGAACTTTGAAACTTAGTTAATGGGGAAAAAAACCTTCACTGTTGGATAAATCTTTTTGCTAATATCCTCCCTTGCCTTTATAAATATATCCTGAGAGTTAATGCAGTTAGCACCAAGATTAGTGAGAACGTTTTACCTCATTTCCCCCAGCCTATTACAGTGAGCAGCTAAATTAGAAATTTAGATGTGGTGCATCATGTTAAGGACCTCCAGTTTGGATTTTAAGTCATGCAAGTGCTCAGCAAACAGTGGCACATCTGGAGTCTGCAGTGTTCCAGAGCCACAAGCTTTACCAGCTCAGATCTATATAGTTTTTTTAAAAAAAAATTTAAAATTAAAATGCCTATATGGAGCTTACATGGAGTACACAGAATAATTTACAAGAAAATAGGCAGCAAAATATAGAGGAGAATTAATTCTTTCTTTCAATTAGGTTAGAGAATCCAATCTTGTTGTAATGTCTTTGTCACTCAGAAAGTTGAAAATTGTTCTCCAAGTCATTATCTCACTAGTTATTTTGGGAACAAAAGGGAATGCCTATTACAAACAAGGAGCAAACACTGAAGAAAGCCTTAAGTTGGCCACATGAGTTGTCTTTTTGTGCTCACTCTTTTCAGTGGAGTTAAGCCAAATCTTAATTATCAGCTTTGTATGCAATTAAAAAAAAAAAAAAAAAAAGTAGATGCATCAAAAGTATTATTTGGCAATTTTTGTCAAAGCCAGAAAAGTTTGGATAATCAAAAGCATCTTTTCCCAGAGAAGCTGTGGCTGCCCCATCCCTGAAAGTGTCCCAGGCCAGGCTGGACGGGGCTTGGAGCAGCCTGGGCTGGTGGAAGGTGTCCCTGCCCATGGCAGGGGGTGGAACGAGATAATTTTTAAGGTCCCTTCCAACCCAAACCACTCTGAGATTCTGTGATTCTTGCAGCGTGAAAAATTGGAAGATGGAAGATTTATACAAACCAGTTTGAAAATCTGAGGAAATACTGAGCTATTTCAACATGCAGCACTGGTAATTTTTGTGGTCCTGACTGGCAGAACAGCCCCCATCGCTGCCCAGGGGTGCCGGTGCCCCCCAGGCTGGTTTGTACACAGAGCTCTCCCTCCTGTGCCTTCCTTGTATTCCATGTGTCCAAATCCCAGCTGTGACATTCCTCCTCCCCTTGCCAGTGCTCCCACCCCCTCCTGCCCTTCAGCACCAGTCAGTGGGTGACATCCCTGGTGTCCCTCAGCCGGGGCCACCGCGGGGCCACCGCAAACAGCCGTGGCATTTGAGCAGGAGAACGCCGCCGCCATGCGGGTGACAGCTGCTCCATGTTCAGCTCCAGGGATGTCACTCCTCCTCCTCCTCCTCACAGTGACAGTTAATAATCAGGGCTCCAAATGCAATAAAGCTGTCGAGTGAATAATGCGAGCAAGGGGCAGCTGAAATCCACGGCAGCGATTCCAGAAGCAACTGGGAGCAAAGGAGATTTCTCACGGTGTTTTGCTCTTACTTTGATAGGCTTTGAGAACACACACAAAAATTGAAGCTGTCATAGAAGTGACAGCAACTTTTAAAGGACAGTTGTTTTAAACAACTCAATGGAACTCAGACATTGAGCAGAATTTCCTGAAGAGGTAGGAAGAAGGAGAACAAAGATTTAGCTTTCTTCCCCTCCCCTGCGTAATCACATTTTATTTCTTATTTTATTTTTGGAGGCGCATCATTTGAGTAATGAGATTCCTTTCCTGACTATGTTTTGCTTTCAGGTTTCTCTGTGTTGAGGTTTGTGAGTTTTCTTTGTTTGTTTTAAACAGGGTTTTGGGTTGTGAGGTTTCATCAGGAAGGAGGAAAACCACAAGGCTGCAGTATTGGTATTGTCCAGGGACTATTTTCCAGGCTAAAGAGGGACATTTCATAAGGGCATGAAGTGACAGGATAAGGGGCAATGGCCTTAAACTGAAGGAAGGCAGGTTTAGATTAGGTGTTAGGAAGAAATTCTTCCCTGGGAGGGTGGGCAGGCCCTGGCACAGGTTGGGCAGAGAAGCTGTGGCTGCCCCAGCCCTGGGAGTGTCCCAGGCCAGGCTGGACGGGGCTTGGAGCAACCTGGGCTGGTGGGAGGTGTCCCTGCCCATGGCAGGGGGTGGGATGTGATAGTTTTTAAGGTCCCTTCCAACCCAACCCATTCTATGATTTTGAGATTCTGTGACTCAGAAGGCACAAGTTTTAGACTCTGCTGCAATTGCTGACCAGTCTCTTAGACTCATTTATCCATTTGTGCCCACTGTAAAGGAAAGAAACAGATCCTGGTGACGAGCACCCACTGAACTTGTATCTGTAGGTTCAGAAAATAAAGCACCTTTTGCCACCCAGGCAGTTCTTTCCAGCAGTGAATCACACTGTTTGTAGGAAGGTTGCCTACTGTTTCACTTTATCCTCTTGTAATTAGGAGCTGGAGAGGCCAGAGCATATTTTATGGTATCAGATGAATTGTAGCTACACCACTTCCATCTCCTCCATACAGAAGGAGATTTTGGAGAACATTCCCCCTGTCTGCAAATGTGTGTATGCAGCTATAGCCATGTTCAGGTGTGATCCCAAAAGGCTGCAGGTGCCTTTACATGCAAATAAAAGAGATGAGCAAACACTGCAGTTTACAGTGCTTGTTTTATGGCTAAGCTTGAAACACACAGACATATTTGTAAAAACGTTGTCCCGGTGGGAAGCAGCCCTTGGGAGCACTGGATACACAGTGCTGAAACATCACTGAATGGAGCTGCAATCCCACATCACTCTGGCAACTTTGATGCAGAGACATAAAGCCTGTAGGAAACTGAACTTCATAAAACAGGCACTTACACACAAACTGTAATTTCCTATGAAAGTTAATCTTTTCTATTACTCTTATTCCATTTGTAAATGGAATGCTGCTTTGAATTATGGCCTGGTGCAATACTTCCTTTACGCCTCAGTAGTCATTGCTTTGGTATTTCGAGTATTTATTGTAGAATCTTGTCAACTCTCATTCATCACATACCTGCACACCAGTCCTGCACAAGGAGAGCCTGGAACCACAGCAAACTTACTGTTGGTGTACTGCAAGTCAGCATTTCTATCGCCTCTCTGCAAGGCATTGATTACAAAAACATAACCAGCAAGTACTTGAGCAGGTGTTGGAGCCAGCAGCATTAGAGATGTGCTTGAATCATGGAATCATTAGGCTTGGAAATGACCTTTAAGATCATCAAGTCCAACCATCAACCCATGTTCACCACTAAACAACGTGCTCAAGTGCCAGATGTAAGTACTCTTTATGCTGCAAGCTGAACCCTGTCATGGTCACAAAATATCCTCTACAAAACTGAGTTGTGCCTTACGTATATGATAACATTGATGCTATTTTTATGATCTGTCATCTGCATGAGAATACAGCTTCCTTTTCATGCAGAGAGCTCTTTATTCTATGGGTGCTGTGGAGAATCTTTAAGATCCCTGCTAGCTGTCAGTAACTGGTAGCAAATCGATGTAATCTGCATTACAATACTTGCATCATGGCTTTGAAGAGGGACTGAACTTCTTTGGCTGGCTGTGCATCCAGAATCACATCAAAGATCCCATTTCTGACATTCAGGGATGTCTCTGGCTTTGCACCAATTCATTGCATTGTAAACTGAGTTCAGAGGCAGCAACGAGGCAGCAACACCAGGACTGGCACCTCAGTTTGAATGCACAGGAGCCCTGACCAGGTCCTTGCACTGGCCTTACAATCCAGCTGTGTTGGCTTTGTAGGGAGACAGAAAGGGCTACAACAAACCTATTTATTGTGCCTAAAGGCTTGCTGGCCCCACAGGAAAAATCCTGCATGATTCCTTAGGAAAGCCTCCAATTTATCTCCATTTTTTAAAGGTTGGTGATGAACTGTTCACTGTAGCAACAGAAGACAACAGCGTCACGTATTGCATATAGTAAGTCCTCCCCAAACCCTGGAAAAATGTATAAATGTTCTTTCATGGACATTCTACAATTCACACCATCCAAACACAAACAGAACACCAAGTTATGGGTTTTATCCCTTTATGGACCATTCACTTAAGAGTTGGACTCGATGATTCTTGTGGGTCCCTTCCAACTCGGAATATACTGTGATTCTGTGATCTGTTTTCAGGGTAACACTGCACACATTATTTTCACAGAATCATAGAACATCCTGAGCTGGAAGGGACCCATAAGGTCATCAAAGCACAGCACAGCTCCAAGGAGCACACCATGTGCCCAGGTGCATTGTCCAGGCACAAAAGCTGTCAGAAAAAACACTTTCTTCAGCAAGGTGACCATAACACCCTCATCATCATCTTCCCTGCCCTTTCAGTGAGCTGTAAATCCCACAGCTCTCGTACCCTCCTCAAAATTCTCCAGCACACTCAGAAGTCCCCCAAAGGCAAACCCAGCCCCTCTGCAGCTCCTTCCCCATCATTTGCGTTGCTGAGTTCCTGCTCACACAGCTCTCTCTTATCCAGCCTCTGGAACATTCATGGGACATCCCAGCAAGTAATTTTTCCAGTTTCTGCTGCTCAGTTATCCTCTTGAGGAGAATTCCTCGCTTGGAGCAGGCAGGGTTGAGCACCACGTGAATGAAAACAACGACAGCAACAATCACAAAGGAGCAAACATGCACAAACCACTCTTTCCCCTGGAAAACCCTCTGTTCCAGGAAACCTCCTTTTGAGAGCCTCAGGTTTCCCGTGGCAACACTTTATTGATTCTGTATAAATAGATCCTTCTTTTCTTCAAACACTTATTATCCTAATATCTCAGCAGCTGGAAGAGTCAACACAGAGAAAGAAAAGCCATTAGCCAAATTCTATGTTGGGAATTTCAGAGTGCAGGGAAATGTGGCATCAGCCACACTTCTGAAGGTGTTGATGCTTCTGCTGGCAGTTTGTGCATAAGATTTCACCTGAATTAATGCAGTAAGGAAATATTTCAGTGGAATAAAACATAGTAAAGGAAACTGTCCCAGCAAATAATAATAAACCTTCTGATTTCTTTGGTAAACTAATCCTGGCCTTTCTAGCACAGACTATGCTGCTTTTGCTTTCATGAAGACAATGGGGTAGGAGAATTTTTTATGAACTCTTTACATGTATTAAAGTGAATTTACTGAGGCTGAAAACCTTCTATTGTCTCTTTGTGGACAAGTCAAATGTATTAAAATGGTAATTCTTTCCCATATTTTTAATCCTCTCAACATGTTTCCCTCACATATCCAGTATGAACCAAAGATAGCAGGATTTAACAGAACATTTGCAAATTTTATTTTGGCATATTGTGTAATGCCAGTTCAAGGTAATGGAATAAATTACAGATCCCTGAAGGAAAGAGAACATTGTCATTTCTGAAACTCAACTCTTATAATTGGGCATCCCAATTATGTATCATCCTGTATGAATTAGTAACTACAATGGTTCCACTGAATAGGTCAAACCCACTGCAAAGCAGCAGATTTCTGCTTGGCACTAATTTATCTCTGCTTTTAATGAAACCACCATGAATAAATCTGGTCCATTATTTATAAAGTTACCTACCTACCCACAAATTTCTTTTAATCACAATTTTCACATGGCTCTGTCCTCCCATCTTTTCCTCCACCTCTTATGTGGCAACCTTTTTCATAAGCCAAAGTTATTAATTCGTATTTCTTGATGTTTAGATTTACCATCCTCACTAATGTTCCCACTTTATGTGTTCTTTCTCTCGGAAACAGCAAACTAGAGCATTTTATCCAACCTGGTAAAATTTTGGCATGGATGAAGGAAAACACCTGCTCCTAAAATACTATAATTTTTTTATTATTCAGTGAAAGAGTAAGAATAGTAAACTTGAACTCAACACAAAATATTTGGGAACCCCCTTTCTCTCAAATAATTGATATTGTCTTTGGTTTTAATCTATATCAACCTCACTGAAATGATACCACACACACAGCTTTTAAAGATATGATCTCCGAACTGTATGTGCCAACATCAGGCTGATTGTTTTAAAAGCTAAAATTCACTCCTCAAATAGCATTTCAACTTGCAAATTTACTCATTGCAATGTTCAACCCTGTTGTAGGGATACGTTTTCCTGATATTAAAGGTGTAGAACAGCCTGCCTTTACTAGGGAAGCGTCATGCACATTCCTGGTAGGAAGAGGAAGAGATTAAATTTTTTTCACTGGATTACCAAACTAAGGCTGAATTATAAAAGGCCATCCTTGCCAATGGCAGAATAGCAGGATTTGGCAACTTTTGCTAAATCTGAGGCTCCAAGGTGCTGGCCCATGTGGCTTACAGGGATCAGGCTGCTGCTGGCAGTGCAGACTCCCTGTGTGCCCTGGTGGATGGTGCAAACTCTGCCCTGCAGTGCTTTTTGTGACTTGGCACAGCGAGGCTGCCACCAACACCAGAAAGGCTTGCTAAGGGTGTTTCCTCCAAAGCTGCCTCCTTCCAACATGTTTTCCTATGCTGTGCCTCCCCTGCCTTCTGCACCTCCACGGATTCAATTGGTGCTTCTGAGTTTATGAGGATCCAAATGCCCTAAGCTGTTCTATTCATGTTTTATTCATGTTTTCAACCTCTCCTTTTATTTACCTGCTACACTGCCTGCCAGGAGTAGTTTTTGGCAGACAGCAGATAATTTATTTTGTGGACATCTGCTCAAAATGTTTTGTGAATAATTAGAGGAGTCTGTAGGGTCTTATCCAGGGGGATTGAGCACTGACAATATCAAGGGATTTCTGATCCTCTACTCCTCCTCTTAATAAAATATTATGTTTGGGTTTTTTTAAGAAAGAAAGTTTCTTCAGTAATTGAGGAATGTTGTGGATCAGAAGAACTTCTGTTAGGACCTGCTGGGCTCCAGTCTTCTTTTTGACATATTTCCTTTGCCTCCACTCTGCTGGTGAAAGAGGGAATAACTCAAAGCTGAAAGAACAGCTTTGTAAAAAAGAAGAGTTGACTCTTTGTGAAGGGGCTGCCACACTTTAATAAAAGAAATGCAGAGCTTTAAGTGAGGGACGAGCACACACAAATTAAAGGCAAGTTTTTGAATGTGTGTTTGTGCTTATCTATCAGTGCATTTATTTGTCCTCTTTAGGTCAGGGTTGCCCTGAAATATCTGGTATAATTTAGATATTTGAACCTTTTTTGCACCAATCCAAATGTATCTGGAAAACCTTTCACTACTGGTGGCCTGTTTCCATGATCTTTGTTTATGGAGGAGCTCAGAATTATTGTCTTCCACACGTTCCAACCTACTTAAAAACATCCAGCCTCTGAAAAGTTTTCAGACACAGCATATTGAAAACATATGTTTTCAACATCTTGTTGATGACCTAATTTTCAATAATTTTGGGCATGTTTTTAGAACACTCAGAAATAACCAAAATTAGTGATTCAGTAAGTCATTCCTCTTTTTCTTAGCTCCTTGGCAGGCTAAATATTACACATTGTCCTCTTGATTTGTATTTCTCTAGAGAAATATGGTCATGAAAAAGTGGAAACAGCGTTTAGACCTAACAGAATTTCATCCCGTGTGTCAGTGACACCAAATACCTTCATTTGGCTTTTCCCCTGAGCTGTGCTCCTGACAGTGCCCATCAGCCACGAGGCTATTTCGGAAGGCAGGTCAGTCCTTGTAAATAACATCGCTCTTGCCAACTCAGCCAATCAAAGTTGCGGTTCTGGAGCCGGCAGCCAAGCCACTGGAAGGCAGCCTGGCATTTGGGATGCTGCATTTCCTACACAAGCATCCTCATCACGCTGGAAATGCACACAATCATCACACACCATTAGCCGAGCCTGCCGATGGAATTAGGAGATGATTGTCTCCTGCATCAGGCTTTTGAATTGCCTTCCCAGGGTTTTGTTCCCAGCAAAAGGCACAAAATGAGCAGCTGGGTATTTAGCGATGGCATTGTTAACTACACTTTTCTACCTTCCTGCAAAGCCACTTTACGACAATGAGCCGACCTTTATTTTCTCTTTATCGGGAGATTTCTTGGCTTGTCTCGGCTTAAATGAGTTATTCTAGAGCCATTAGTTGGGTCCTTTTTGTTTTGTTTTGTTTTGAATGGACCTCAACTAAACAAAACCAAAGGTAAGGGACATTTTCACATATTACACAATCTTATGTTCCTCCAGAAGAACACAAAAAACCAGAAGCTCATCTAATTTGTTCAGAACAAACTAGAGAAAAAAACCTACCTCATCAGGGCCACACTTCCAGATATTGCAGGCAACCTTTGAATTAACTTATAATTCTGTATTATCAGGGCAGTCCAAGACTTAAAGCAATACAAAGAAATGCCATCTCAATTGCTTGAACAGTTAATTAGCCCTAATTCCTCGCTCTATTTGGACTCCTTTGCCGCATATCCCAAGGTGTGATGCTTATTTTGAACTCTGCTTATGATAGCACAGGTTAAGAACTTCCTTCAGAAATAAAAGGGACACTAAATCTGTTACCAGCAGTTTTGTCTGAGCTGTTTCCTATTCCTTCTTCCCCTTGTACTTTTGAATTCTCCCTTTTTTCCCCCCCTCACTTTACTGCATTTCTTTCATATGTATTTACTGGCTTATTTTTATAAATGCTGTAAAAATGAGAAACAAATATCTGGCCCAAAATGGAGAGTGACATCTGAATGTCACTAGACATCTTGCTTTTGGAGATACTCCAAGGCCTGCAAATCTTCAGTATTTACACTGTTAATATTTAAGAATCAAGATTTATTGCAAAGTAAATAGATATCACAGAGAAGAGAACACTGAAAATGTCATAGCTGTTATTAATATGTGTGGTTCTCTATCTGGACTGCATTTCAGTTTCTTAGCTGAGTGAATGGGGTGCATGGTTTTCTCTCCTTGGTTTACACCTTAAAAAAAAAACCCAAAAGCATCTTAAACCCCAGTAAATTACACACAACAAAGCCTTTAATAACTGCAGCACTGGTATTGCTGGGCACAGCCTACTAATACAGATTTTCAGCAAATTTTAAGCATGAGAGACTTAGATATAATGAATTACATCCTTATTAATTATATTGTACATCTCAGCTGGCTTTAATAAAGGAATATGTGGCTGGTTATCTCTGCAGCTAAAGGAGAAAACCCTCCGTGGAGGGCACCTTGTCCAACACATGGACAGAACGATTATCTCGATGCTCAGACACAAGGACGCAGCTTTCAGGTGCCCAGATGGACCCAAGGGCACAGCAGGGGGACGTAAAGCCCTATTTATTTTCTAGATAATTATCTCCGGTTTAAAAAGGACTCCAAGTGACAACAGCACAAGCAGAGTTGAGTATCCAGTGAGTGGCTCAAAGAGATCCTTGTGAGTGTTGTTGACTCAGGCTAATTACCAAAAAGGAGAGTATACAAGAGAGTTGACAGGGGAGGGTTTCTCCCCATTCCCAGTGGCCTTCACGGGCACGCACATTAAAGAAAGCTGGAATAAGACACTAAGGATTTACTGTAATGTCAAAAGAACTTTAATTACAGTCGGCTCCAGGACTCTCTCCCTCTAATTGTGCATCGGAGCTTTCCAGCCACTGCTCTCCAGCAATATATTCAGCAAGGAGTAGCTGTTATATCCTACTTTTCTCCTTCATGTCGTGAATTATCTGGAGCTGGTGGGAAGCTTCAACTTTGCCTTGGCTGCCTCTTGGAAAGTTCAGGATAAAAGGCAAAAATATATCTTTTCTTTTCCCCTCCCCAGCTGCATTCAGGGACTTTTCTGCAGGGCTGTCTGGGACCTTTCAGCTCTGCAGTGCTTTGGCAGCAAAGTTCACACTCGTGTTAAGAGCATTCCCTTGGAATATTAAACTCCAGAAGTGGAGACAGTCCAGCAGTCTGATCACCAGCTCAGACCTCTGAGGTCAGTTTGCACCACTAAAAGAGTGAGAGTCTGGAACAGCTTTCCATAGTGATGCCCTAAGACTTTTTATGTATTTGTAGTTTTTAATGTAGCTGAATAGTTTCTCACACTTAAGACAGCAGCTGACAGTTGCTAAAACCTCTCTCTCGTGGTTGTGCCACATTCTTGGGATTCTGTTTAATGTTCTTTTCAAGGGAAAAGATTTTAACAAGGATATTGTGTTTGGGACCATGCACCTGGAAGATATATCATAATCAAAGCAAGATAGAAGGCCCCAAACCCTTGGAGAACCTCCAGAGGGACAGACAATTTTTTGGGTTAGATATATTCATTAGATATGATGATTAAATAGTGTTATAAATCAGTTAGAACCCTATAGTGTGTGTGCATCTATGTATTTTATTGCACTTGAAAACAGTTTCATTAAAGGACCTGCTCTCTATTTTATCCATACTAATATTGTCTGGAAAGTTGTTTCTTCCATTTAGTGTTGGGAGCAATGCAACCAGGGATAGGACAGGGATTTTATAAGCTCTGGCTGCCAAGGTAGCAGGGAACAGAGCTTAGTTTAGTGCACAAGGTTCCTTCCAGGCTGGGTTTCTAAAGGGATTTGATGCCAAGGATAAAAATAAAGAAATCTCAGCAGTTTCCTGGGGTGGAAGTGGCAGAGCTCAGGTTGCTCTGCAGAAGCAGAGGTGACCTCTGGCTGAGGAAGAGGAGCAGCAGCTGGAGGCAGTCAAGGAGCCACTTGAACTGCTGCTGGCACTGGAGCAGCCTGGACATCTCTCATCCAGCCCCTGGACCAGGGACTGAAACACAACTACCTGGGAGACAAACTGCAGCTACTGCCTGAAAGCCTGCAGATGGTTTAGTGAAGAAAGGGAGGAAGAGTTCACTCAACAGCAAACTGAAAATTGACATGTGCATTTTAAATAGACAGAATGCAATTACCCAAATTGGGACTTGGCTTGGGCTCCAAGCAATTGAGGGTTTTATATCTGTATTTTGGAAGTGTTACGGGCTTACATGGCCATGCCATGTGAGTATCAGGGAGAAAATAATCGCTGTGCTCAGGCTGTGCTGTCGTGGGCAGGGTTGAAATCTCCTCACTTTAAAACTGTGCTGCCACAGCAGAGAGACTGAAGCATTCAAAGTGCTTTTTGCTGGTTAAAAACCAGAAGTGAACCCAAAACAAACCACCCCAACCAAACAACTGAATGCACTGTCAGGCTGCTGAGTCCTGTCCTGCATCACTTGGTGCTGAATGGTCATTATTGGCACAAAGGACACCAACTGACTCAGGGATTTGACTCCTACAAAAAAACACCAAAAAACCAACCAACCAAAACAAGACCAAGTAAAACAATTCCTTGGATGTCTCCTTGTAAAGTTAGAAACAAACGGATGTGTTTGAAACATCCTTTTTTTAAAACTCAAACAAGTATATAAACCAAGACCGGACAGTTAAACAGCTGCATTTTGCTCATATAGTTGCATTTTGTCTTTATAGTTGCATTTCCTCCCCTTCCAGTGCCTTCAGAGCATCCCTGCCAGTCTGGCACCCTGTGACTGATGCATCTGAAGGCAGGAACAGCAATGTGGTGCTGTCAGATTTTGGCACTGAGGCACTGCTTTGGCTGTCTGCAGGGGAGGAGTTTAGTTAAGAAGTGAC
This sequence comes from Scytalopus superciliaris, assembly GCA_013400415.1. NCBI lineage: Eukaryota > Metazoa > Chordata > Aves > Passeriformes > Rhinocryptidae > Scytalopus > Scytalopus superciliaris. The sequence continues at coordinate 1,625,610 of VXBX01005888.1, read as the reverse complement.
ACAATTCTCAGGCTTAGCCAATAGAGTTGTCTGAATTATGAGCTCCCATTTTCTGTCTTAATTTAGAGAAAAATGCACATAAAAAGGAAGTTATTTGTGCTGTGGTCTGCCTGACTAACTGCCTTCAGCAGCACTGTTGCCTCACCTGTCTGAAATTTTAAGCCACTAAGTACATAACTGAGTTTTCATTACACAGCAATTTCTTACTCATTTCAGAAAATTAATCCTGATTTAAAATAATCCTACAGAGCTATCCTGTTCTCAGTGCCTCAGATGGTAATTCCAGTTCTGACCCAAGCTCAGCACTGCCCAGTTTTTATTCTGCCTTCCCTCCATTGGAGCTTTTCCCTCCAGTGGTGCCACACTGGGGTTTTTCCCCTTCTTCCTTAATGGGGCTTAAGTACAGAAGGACTGGGCAGGTTGAAATCTGCCACTGGAGAAACTACCAGATTCAGATGTGAACATTTAGGTTTTGTTTTTTTTTTTCCTCTCTACTCTTTTGGGAATTTAACCTATATTAATATACTCAAGGCCCATTGCCCCACTGTAATTCCAGTTGATAAAGGTGAAGTTTTAATTCCACAATACACCTTCCAAAGGAGCATAAGCTAAAACAAATACACACTCACCGTGTTGTGTGTATCTATGTATATATAAATATTAATCTGTACATTTATCTCAGGGCATAAGTTGCAAAAGAAATACGGGTTGAAATTCACAAGTGACATTTCCTACTTCATTGCATGGCCCGAGCTGAGGTGATGCACAAGCTGTGCTTGACTTTGGGGTTGGTACATGGAAAGCTGTTCCTGGGAAACCACTCATAGTTACTAAGCAACTCTGGGGGCCAGGGTTAGTCGAAATTCCAGCAGATTTCCTGCCTGCAGCAGCATCTCTGCAACCCTGTAAGACCAGCTTATGGAAGGGAGCCCTGCAGGGTTCTCCTAAATAAGAAAAAAAAAAGGATGTGTAGATCACTGCACGACCCAGCTCACAAATCAGGTTTTTTGTTGTGTTTATATGTCATTTGTAAATTCTGTGAAGAGCTCAAAGCAAGCTAAACCTCATAAATCTTGAAAGAAGCCAGTCCTGCTTATAACTCATACATCAGGAGAGGCATTGAGTGGTGCCACTGAGCTTTGAGAGGCTGAAAAAAAATAAAGGAGCAGCAGCCTGGAGCCTGACACCAGAAATGGGCTGGTGAAAGGAGATGACAGATATTTCTCCAGGAACAGAGGGTGGTCACAGACTGTCACCAGGTGCCCTGGGCAGAGGGGATGAGCAGGGTGAGAGGCAGAGCCACACAAGTCACACCAACCCTCGCACAGGGGCTGCAGGAGGTGCCACAGACCGGGCTCAGTAAGGCCAGACAAGCGTTAAAGGCTCGTTAGTACCAGCTCAGGATGTACAACATTGTTCATCACTGCAAATCCAGGGTTTTAAGCAAATTAGTACTTGCTTGTTTCTAAATTAATTTTGTTACAAGAAATACTCGAACTCTCAGAAGATTCCTCTCAAAATGACCAAAGCATAATAAGGATTCACTACACTAATTGATACTTCACTAGTAGAAAGGAGATTCATCACTAAATTCTTCTGTAATTACACTTAAGCTGAAGATTTGCCTGCACACAACAGTAACAATTCCTTAGCAAGGTACTGGTGTCAAACCCCTGCAAGTCCCAGGACTTGCCAACCATGAGTTGAACACAAAACAAAGCAGGGGAAAAAAGCTGAGTTGAACATCTGTTGGCTGTGGAGATTCAAAATTTATATCAAAACAGAGGCAGTGATCCCTCTTTAAAGTATCACAAATCTAAACCTCAGCCTGGTGGGTGTCACAGCACACCATCTGTTAAATTAATACGGTTTAATTAATCAAAGTTAAATGTTCTTGCATGTTTTCACTTCTGTGTCTGAAGAAGCATTCATCCTACAGAACGGTGGATATCCTGCAACTGGATCTGGGAAGGATGCAGGATGATTAATGTGTTTACAGGGAACATGCAGCCAATGGAAATGTTGAATTTTAAGATATATGAGGAAATTTGAAAGAATGCCAAATATGCTGCAGCAAATATTTAATGTACCATGTACAGTAATGGAAGAGAATAAGCTCTGGGTATGGCAGCTGCCATCCAGGTGACCATCATATTGAGAACATCCACACAGCTTATCCATATTCCTTGAAAAATCTCCTGTGGAATATTATTCCACATGGAGATCCTGTGTGTCAATAGTATGGCCAGTAAGGTGACCTATAAATGGCTTTGACTCCCAGGGAATGTCTCCTGGTTTGGATAAAGAGAAGAATTCCTAAAATATTCCTTTGAAATGAGTAGAAGACCTGCACTGAATTAGGTCCAGGACAGATTTAGTAACATCAGGCCAATGAGCCTTGAATTTTCCATCCAATATCTGTGTTATTTGCCTTGTGCCAGCATGTAAAGCCCCATCCCGAAGGACCTCACCTTGTGACATATAATATCCTGATTGTCCCATCCCCACAACAAAGGTTTTCCAAATAACTTCCTAAATGGTTGATAATGGTTTGATTTTATCCATCACTGCACTTACAGTTTTACTCAAGCAGAACATCCGTGCTACAGATTATCATGGAAAAACTATCTGATGGAGCTATTAGTGGGTCATAAAAAATACTGTGTTTAGAAAAAAGACATACATACATAAGATCTGGGTTTGGAAATTGAAGGATTTTTGCATAGTATGGAAACCTGGATCATGTTTTTAAATAAAGCACAAAGCTCAATTGAAGCAGAGGATTAATCTTGTCAATTAAACCAGATGCTGATGTTTAACCTCTGGTAGTTCACAGCACTGAGCTGGGATGGCCATCCCTGCACTGGAAATGTGCTATTTTTACAGGAGATTGATGTGAGCAAAGCTTTATTTCTTCATTGCAAACAATACTGAAAGACTAGGGCAGGGGACAGAAGGAGAGTAAAGAAAAGGAGGAAACAGCCATAATCATGTTAATAACAAGAGATAACATGAGCTGAGGTTGGAAGTCAAATTTTAGAAGAAAGCACATTAAATATTTATGTAAGATCAGATAATGCAACTTAAGCTATTTTTTAGGGCGTGCCTAGCTCTCCTCCCCAGTGGCACCTTCCAGGTGACACAAGGGACAGAAACTGCACAGCTTTCCATGAGTGCTCCTTCCTCCCTACCATGACACAGCAGAGGAGGGCTTATCTTTCCCTTCCTAGGCAGCTGGGAAAAAAAACTGATACTAAACAACAGATTTTTGCCTTGCTTTATCTCTCTTTACATCTTATAAGATCAGAGTTCATTGTCACCACAGAGCGAGTTCAGCTTGATCCAACAGAGAGATTTAAATAGACAGTACCAGAAATATCAAGAAATGCTAATTAAAATTCTCCTCAGCTCAGCAAGAAGTCATCCACCTGTGCTTCTGGAAGCCCTCTGTGCACTATCATTGCTCAGTACCTTTTACCGTGGACAAGGGGGGCACGAAGGGTACACAAAATGAGAAAAAAAGGCAAAATAGTATATTAAGAAAAAATTCAATGAAGGCTATAGAACATCCTCCTGCTTCCAGTGGGAGAGTGAAGAAGTCAGACACGGCGTGAGCTCCCAGCTCCCTGCCTGGAGGCAGCTCACAGCTGCACAGATGTGACTTTGTCCTGGTGCCCCCACACGGCCCTCCCCAGCACACTCCCATCAGCATGTGCCAGGCCAAGCTGCATTTACACCAATTACATTAGCAGAGATTTAATCTGGTTGCAAATTGTCCCTGGGATCAATGGAGCACACAGTGCAGTCAGTTGTTGAAACAGGGCCAGAACTAGAGAAAATGCCAGGCCCAGCCTGCAGCCAGGCTCCCTTCCACAAGTGCCTCTGTATTTTGCCACAGCTTATGCAGGTGCAGCTCTGACCATTCACTCCTTCAAGGGCAGAACAGGTAAATCAGGGTCTTTAACTCAGTCCCTTGTCCTGCCTTAATGACACCCAGAACCCCATTTATCTGCGCCAGGACTCATCAGTGCCATCACTCACCTTAAAAAACAGACACCTTCAGCCTTTGGTTCAGCTCTTAATCTCATTTTCACCTTATCATTTCTCCATTCTCCTCAATCCTGCTGCCTGCAGCCTCCACTCACACCTTATGTTGAGCCAAGACATCACTTCAGGAGGGTGAGGATTGAGATCTGACCACGAGTACTGTCAATAAAAAAGCAGAGTTGTAGATGCTGCTACTGAAAAATGTGGGGTTGGACCAGCATCTCGCTAAAACACTACTAAATAAATGAAATTTAAAAAACCAAAACCAACAAACCATCCCCCAAAATGTTTTTTTTACCCAGATACAAAGCAGTGGCCAGATGGAACTGTCTAGCAAGCTGGTAGCCACTCTCTTAATCTCTCTTAAATACAACAAGAGAAACACCTGGTTTTTGTTATTCATCAAGAGCAGGGTCAGTCCAGGGAGAGCTGGAGACACACAGAGGATGGTGATTGGAACAATCTTCTCAGAGATGAGATTGGGTTTAATTTTTTCCAGAGAGGAAAAGAAATAGAAAAATTGTTTTTCTTCTTTACTGCATAAGCAACTACTGAATTATTGCTTAAGGAGAGACACAGGAGAGGAAAGAAGAGTGTTATTGTTCCCGGAGCAGGACTGTGAACATCATCCCTCCAAAGCATGTCATGTATCTGAATTCTTCACTTCGGTGAGAAGGAGTGAAGAGGAAAAAACCAACCAGTTTTTCTCTTTCGATTTTTTTCCCCCCTCCTTTGTGCTTTAGTTCACCTGATAAAGCAATTTAGGTAACAAAGTCAAGCAGAAAACAAGTATTCCCTTAACTTTCCCTGTGCTGCGGCCAGCAGAGGCGGATGGAGCCGCTCGTGCTGCCCCTGCTTTGCACCTCGTTTATTCCTCTGCACCTGCGAGAGCCCCGATTAATCTCCCCCCTGCCTGGGAAGGGCAGCGCTTTGCAGGTACAACCCACCCCCCGGCTCAGGGCAGCGAGGTATTCCCTGCTCCATCTGCTCTGCTCCGGCCGTGGGGAGGCTCATTGCGGGTCCCCCCGGATCGCTGGGCCAGCGGCACGTCAGGCACGATTAGCGGGGAAGGGAAGAAGCCTTTCCTTCGGGGAATGGGGAGGGAAGCGGAGCACAGGCGGAGCCAGCCAAGGGGAGCTCGCTCTGCAGCCATAAAGTTATCAAAAATACAGCGTTTGGGTTAGTGGTTCGTTCCCAAATGCTTCGGTGATTTATGATCCTGAGACTGAACAAAGAAAGAATTGTTTTGTGTTGCTGCTAAAACTCTGTCCTTATGAGCCAGGGGGAAGAATAGGTCATGGCTTAGGGTGCAGGTTGGGACCAGGAAGATTTTGGGTTTGCCCCTGCTGCATCCTAATCTTCACCTATAACTATAGAAAGCAGCTTTCACTTGCATCTCCAGTGTTATTTGGGTAACCAGATTGCATTCAGAAGCCAACTAGTCTCTGGGAAAGGTAGAAAAGCAATTCTCTCCTTTGCTGGGGTATGGTGGGAATGAATATATGGGATTTTGACTAGCTCAGCTATCAGAATACCAGATAATATCAGATCAATATCTAGACCAGATTCAAGCCATCTGCTGATGGATGGCATGTAGGATTTACCCACCGAGTTCAGCAAAAGCTTAATGAAGCTTTTGCACAGCAGGAACTAACAGCCATTATCACCTCCCTACCTTACACATTCATCAGTGCTGTTCTTGAGGTGTGGGGAGGAAGAGGAAAAAACAGATTATTTTTTTTTTTTCTGTATCAAGCTGCTATCCTGATTAAATAACTAATGTGCTGGTAATTAAATTGCAGAGGTGGTGCACACAGCGCTCCCAACTGCTTGTCACAGCGTGCTAGACCACATTGCTGAAGGACCAAAGCAGGTCTCTAAAGCAGACTGTGGTCCCTGGGAATTCCAGGACCTCCTGGAGCTTTAATCCGGAGAGGGAGAACTGCTCAGGTTTGAGCAGGCTGAGCTGGAGAGCTCTAAAAGTTACTGGGAGCTGAGCTGCCAAGAGAACAAGGCAATTTTACCCTGCTAAGGGCCAAAAACCCCAACACCATTTCCCTGGCAATTGTTGAAATGGACAGTGCTGAAGGTTATATTCAGGTGGTGTCATGGAAACACCTCTGTGCACCAATCTGAGCCTTGCTCTGCAAGGCCTTGAAGCCACTTGGATTTGGAAATCAATTCCGCTAATTTTTGTCAGCTTTTTAAGTGCCTTTCTTGATGCTTCCACATGACTTTGGGTAATTTTCTCCCTGATGCCTCCTCATCCCGATTTCTCATTTTCTCTGACCAGAAACATCCAATAAGTAGTGCTGAAAGATGCTCAGATCCGTGGGCTTTCACATTTGAGGGGGATTGTTGCCAACTCTGCAGAAATTCAGGATATGCGTGTGTAAATAATCACAATTAGATATGCATGGGTGATCTGGGTCACATGAGCAATGTATGTGGACACACATATATATGTGAGTACACAAATCTTCTCAAAAGAAAGTTTCCTTCAGTTTGATAATGGGTACAGTATTTGCTTTCTCATAAAATTTCCCTGAACTGCATTTTTATAAGAACCTCAGCAAGTTGTCAAGCCTAGTAGTTTTTATCAGCAAAAAATAAATTCATAACTGTAATTTCCTTTCAAATACTGAATCAGTTTCTTTCTGGGTAGTGTTTATACTGGATTTCTCTCTTAGTGACTGTCACTTAATTTCAGAATAGCTTCTTGCTGCTCTGTGCTGACTTCGGAGATAATTTTGTAAACGCCTTAAAAGAACACAGACAGAAGGTTTTCCTCTTCAAATCTTCACTGCTTATCAACTTCCTGAAGTTCTCATGTAGATAACATTGCCTGTCCTAGGTGTATAGAACAGTAACTATTGATATAATAGAAATAATTAAATTTACAGTTGAGACAATTATTCCTGTTCTTACTAATTTGTAATAACACAAACCCTAATGTGTAGGTTGGTTCTCAGAGCCCTAAATTTTTAAGAGATGGTGACATCAGACACCATCTGCCCCCAGCCAACCTCAAAAAAATAGTACCATAAGCACAACCGCTTGTGCCAGAGGAGGTTTAGTTTGGATATGAGGGAAAATGTGCTCACTGAAAGGGTTGCCCAGCCCTGGCACAGCTGCCCAGGGCAGCGGAGTCCCCATCCCTGGAGGGATTTAAAAGCCATGTGGATGTGGCACTTGGGGACGTGGTTTAGTGGTGGGGAGAACAGTTGGACTTAATGGTTTTAGAGGGCTTTTCCAGCTTAAAGGATTCCATGATTCTGTGCTCTGTGTGACAGACCCAGACCTGCTGGTTATAAATCCCAGGCCCTTGCCCCCTTACCTTCCTGGTGCCACCACAGCAGCAGAACATTCCCTCCTCTAAACCACCTTTGGGACACTTAGGGGTGATTTTTTTCTGTGTGTTTGGATCTCTTTGAATCCCACTGTAATCAATAGACTGGATGCTTAACATGTTAATGGCTTTAGCTGATATTAAATCCTCTTGCACCCCTCATGTGAGGGAAAAGGGAAGCTTTGCAGGCTTCAGAGCTGCTCTGAGTCTCAGCCACAGATCCCTCAGACACACACTCCTTGATTACAAAGTCACCATTAAAATTACATTATAGGAAGCGAACGGGGTCAACAATCCTGGTAAACAAGAGGTAAAAGCAACCATTAAAAGACATTTGCTGGTGGCTAATCTTTGTAGTCTTTGAGGAGGCCAGGTAGGTCACTGAATGTGAAATAGTGAGATCAAGCAATAGAATGAATTATTAATTGTCATAATTTATTATTTATTTCTTCAGTGCTACAGTTTACCTTGAGCTTCATAGGCAAACAAAAGGATCGGAACCCTCAAATCAAACTCACACTCTGACACTTTAGGTTTGTGTCTTTTACAGGCAATGAGTTGTATCATAAGTTTAGGGTGGCATTCAAAGGACACTCAAATCAATGGCAAATCTCTCTCCTAATTAAGATAGTAGCCAATTAAGGTTCTCTAATCAGCTTTATTCCTGCCATCCCAGCACATGACGATGTCTACAAACCAGATTAACCTCCTGGCTTCCAAACTGTCTTACTCTTCTGTACTCAGCAGTATTTTTGAAGGATAGTGTGTAAAGAACATTTTAAAATGTTTTACTTTCCAAACATTCTCTGGGAAATTTGTTCCCTATTTCCAGTGGGGAAGTGCTGACACTGCAATATCTGCAGTTGTTTGAATTGAAATAGTGGAAAATTGAAAGTGTATCTTGAATAAAAAATTGAGTTATTTGACCCCATACATTTAAACTTATCTTAATTAGATATATTCAAATTAATAGTCACCTTGGTCTTAGAAAATCTGGTTCTCATGAGGAGTTTTAATCGTAAGAGCAGTACCTGCAGACCTAGATCCTGTGTGCTCTTGGCTTAGGCTGATCTCCTGAAGATGTTCACACACACACATTTTGCCACCCCTTTGTGGACTGGGGTCAAGAACAGGCTCAGAGGAAGTGAAGAGAATTTTTCTGTTTGGTGGAGACAAGGATTTCATTCCTGGTGAAAACAGTTCATTACATAAAGGTAGGAAAGGACAAATTTTTGCAGGATTGAAGCTTTGGAAAAACCATATTGCCAACTGAACTACAAAGACTCATTTGTATGTTTTCAGTGAATTCTGAGGAAATGGAATTTTCTTAAGCTTCTCCTTCTGTAAACACCAACTAACCCATAAACCCAAACCATGCTGGATGATAGACTTAAAAAAAAAATAAAAATCTCTCACTCACTAATGTTGTTCCCTATTCATCCAAACCCAGCACTTCCCCTCATGCTTTACATCCAAGGAAGGACCTACTAATTTGTTCAGCCACAGTCTGGACCAACCTGAGCTGGTGGAAGTCTGTGAAAGGAGGAGCTCAGTGGTCTCACAGCAGCAGAGAAAGCTCCTTGTTTCTAAGCACAAGATGCTGACAGAAATCCAACAGCCACGGCTATGAGAGGTAAAATGCCACAGCAGTGGATGTGCCTGTTATTTATCTGGTTAATTAAAGAGCAAATTAATTCCTGCTTGGAGGGCGGGGAATGTCTGGCATCCCCAGAATCTGTTGCCTAAATCCCTTGGGAAGTAAAACTCATGCAGAGACAGAAACTGAAAGCAAAGTGCTGGGTTTTCTCTGAGCTCCACTGAGGATCCAGAAGCTGGGGGAGGTTCCTGTAAAGAACATGTAGTGCCCAGTATTCTGGTTCCATAATCCAGAATTAGGGTGCTGAGCTGTACAAAGGGGATGATTGAGAGTTAAAATGGCAAATAAAGAGGGAGCCAATAACTTTAAACCTACTTGAATATTCTTTAGCAATTAATGAGACTTTTGGTTGGTTTTAGGGTTTTATGAGCCCCGTTGTACTTCAAAAGAGTGTGCTGGTGATGGAGCACACACCAGGCATTTACAAGCAGGGAGAAATGAATAGCCTGTCTGCTTCTGACAAATTATCCTTGGAGAGGAAAATAACTCCATAAGAAATATAGTTGGTGTTAAACTTAATAAAAACAGACCCTGATGGACTCCCCTTGGAATTGTGGCAGCCCTTTCCCCTGCACTCTATCCCCACTCCTGTCAGAGAGCCTCCATGAACGTATAATACCGATGAAAAAAAATATTCCTTTCATCCATTAAGACATAATTACTTTTCCCTTCCCCCCAGAAAAAAACCTGAGACACTTGCAGGTAAGGCCCTATCTGCTGGTGTAACTGCTGGATGAAGAACTTACAATTCCAGCTAAAGTAGGAGCAGCTTAAGCTCCCCACTTTTTTTTCCAGGGACTCAGCAAGATATGTTAAGAAGAATTTGCTGCTCTACTGGAAAATCTGTAGAATTTGCTTACCACAAGGAAAAAACCATGCATTCCATCCAGCTCCATGCAAAAGCACTTGAAAGGGTCACAGAGAGCTGCTGCATACATTAAACTTTTGGAAAATATGCATACGTGGGACCCACTGAGCGTTAACCTCTGTCGTGGAGAAGATGCATCACCTCTCACCCGTTTTGGTGGGCACTTGTCAAGATTTTGACTATTTTTTGCAAGCAGCTGGTGTGTGCTGGGGCTGGGAGAGCCATTACTTGTCCTTAGGAAATGAAATGCCTTTCCAGAGAAATGTGGGGAAGGATGGGAAACTGAAAGGTTCTGCAGTGCACAGAGAGGAGGGGGTGGCGGTGAGGGATGGAATCCAGGCGGCCTGGCTTCGAAAGCCACAGGGAGTGTTAGAAAATTGCTCACTGCAAAGTCCATCAGGAAGGAGCCAGGTCTTTCTGCTGGTCTGTGGGGACCCCGTGGCAAATAGGAGTGTGATTCCAACCTGGACTTACCTGCAGTTTCTGGCTTGGGGGTTTGTGATGGGTTGTTTTTGTAGGCCTTCCTTGGTAACCAGGGTCAAAATCTAGGCAGTATTCCATCCCATCTCTTTACATAATCAGGTGTATATAAGCCGAAGGGGGAGGTGTTCTTGCTCTTTTGCTTTCTTTTCCTTCATGGGTTAGCTTGGTGACAGGCTCTTGGTGTTTAGGCCTGGCTTATCTGTGTCAAGCGAGGCCTGCTCTGAGGGCTGTTTGCCTGGGCCGGCGGCGAAGGTTAAGAATCTGCTTTTCCTAAGGAAAGGAGTGAGTTTACTATTGCATTTGTTACTTACTGAGTTAATTTCTGAATTTAGATTGTATATATTTGTTTGTCTTATTTCCCTTTTTTGTCTCCCTCTCCCCTTTCCCTTCCCCTTGTCCCTTAGTGGGGTGGTTTGGGGGTCCCTGTCTCGTTGTACCTAGTATATAATTTTAATACATGTAAATATATATATATTTCTTCAATTTTCTCTTGCTGTTTCGGGAGAGGGAGGGGGGAATCTTTCTTGTGAGGTTTGGCCATTGGCAGAGAGAGCCAACCCGAACTTCCACAGGGTTCTGGAGTCCCTTTGTGCAGCAGCTGTCGCCCTGCAGGGGTGGATTGGGGTCCTCCTCTCCACCCCAGCAGGGTGCAGGGCCCCGTTTCCCTGGGCTGAAGGCACAGCAGAGCCTGTCTGCTCTGGCACTGACTTATTTTGTGCTTATAGCCACCATCATCCATAGATTATATGAAGCCCTGCTAAAACTGTAAATTTAACAGCAAGTGTGTAGTGGTAGAAGCCTCCTTTGCATGGTTTATGGAGGGCTGGAAGGATTTATTTCTTCCACCCAAAAAATTTCTTCCCTAATACTCAGAGATTTACAGCCCCCATATCAGGAGAAAGTCTACTCCCAGCTTTATTTGAATATCTGTTGATAGATCAACAGATCTTTCTGCTATGAAATCCTCCCTTTACTGCTTCCTTGCTTGTTTAAAGCATAGAATATGTGGGCTCAAAAGTACCTAATAATTCCTATGGCTGCTGTCTTTGGAGGGTAAAATTAAAAAAAAAGAAAAAAGAAAAGAAGAAAAATCTGATTTGGTTTCTGTACAGGGCATATTCCAGATGTTGAATACTGCATTATGTCCACAGCAAGGATTCCAGGCTTAAGTTGTCTGATATTAAGAGACAAATGGCATGTTATGGAATTGATTTTCCATCAGCCTTTTCAGGGATATCACTCCTCCTTTGTTCTTCTAATAGATAACATCACCTCCTATAACCTCTCCTCTCTGCATCTCTAAGTGGTGTGTGTATTCCCCCCCTTCCCCTTCACTTTTTCCATATGCTAGGACTTGACAGAAATCTAGTTTTTCAAATGGGTAATACCTTAATAATAAAGAAACGGGTGTGATGCAGACATGAGAATTTTTCACAAAGAGAGGAAAAATTGCTGAGCTGAGACCGATGCTTCCATGATGCAGTGGGTGCAGAATGTTGCAGCCACCAGCCTTGGGCTTGGTAGAAAATGACAGCTTAGTTTTAAGAATCTGATCTCAATCCAGGGGTTTAAAATTACATTTAAGCTATTAATTCCCATTAGTTTCTTTCAGATGCCTTTGCACTAGTATTAAAATATGCATATTAAATAATAATATAAATTTCAAAGTACATCCTGGAAGATTTCTCTGGCCTTTGGGTTAAGCCCTAATTGATTTATACCAGTAAAATACTTAATATATATTAAGTCATACAAGGAGAGGACTTTTCTGGGACATCGGAATCCTTGAAAGTAAAGAAGCAGCTAAGAAAGGGTGAAAGATTTTGAAATGTGTCATTAATACATATTACAGAAAGAGCAGAAACAAGCTCCAAGTATTTTTCTGGGAGACTTTTGGTTACTTTTTGATTGCCTCTTCAAACAGAACATGTACTTCTCCTTGAAGTAAACATACTCCCATATTCATGGGGAAATATTTTATGTTGAAATTAGCAAGTTGCTGAATTGATGTCACCTGGTCCATCTTTAATGTATTCTCCTCTGTTCCAATCTGTAATATCATCCAAAGCTGACTGAAGGTTGTGCCAAGTTCAAATGAAGTGTCTATTTATCAATTGGAGGTTTCCTGCTGGAGCCAGAGATGTTAATATTGAACATGCCTAATAGCATTTTCAAACTCAAACAGTCCTGGCTTATTGCTGAGCATTTGGAAACAGAAATCTCAACTGATAGGGGCATTCTGCATTAAAAATGCCTTCCCGGCCCCCTGTAATTATGGGTTGTCATAATGTACATTTCTGCCCATAAAACTAACCAGGGAAAGGGACTGAGAAGCTCAGGTTGTCCACAAAACAGGCACCAGAGCTTAGCTTTGTATGGCCCAAACAATGCTTCTGTACTATAGAAACTGGAGGTTGTTAATTATATACTTACAGCTTTCGTAGGAGAGAAGTGTCAATTACTGATACTGTAATGGAAATTGCTCTTTTATTTCCAATATGCCTTTATCATCCTAATATGGCTTGAAATTGGACAGGAATTTAAAAATTATAATCCTGTTTGCCTGAAAACCCCCAAACCTATTCAATCTGCCTCCTCTTCTTGTCCTGCCTTCCCTCACAGGGCTTTTGAGCTCCATGACCAATCCTAACCAATTTTCAGTGCTTGTGAAACCATCTCAAAAATAAGGCATTTCTCCAAGTTCCACAAAACTAAGAATATAACACATACTGCTTTTGTATTGAAAACAGGAGGGGAAAAGAGGCAAAATACCTTCATTTGTGGTGTCCCTTTCCTCCTATACAGGAAGAGGATGTTATGAATGCCTCCTTTGTGTGAAAAACTTTGGATGGAGTTCACTTTAGGAGGCACCAGAGAATCCAACGCTGAGAGACACAAGCATAAGAAAGCAAGCTTCATTAGCTCCATTGCTCATGGAAGTGCTTGTTAATACAGACACTCCATTTTTAAAATGTGTTTCTCTGAGCACAGAGACTGTCTGGTGGAATTAGAGCTCTGCAGCAGATGGGCCCCTTGCCAGTTCAAAGGAACACAAATTAAGGCTCTGATGTTGGGAGCGTTTATGCTCGTGCTTAATTTTACAAACCAGTGGGAGTCGTCATAGATCTGAGCCTGAACGTATCTGTAAGTGTTTGCAGGCTATGGGGGACCATGGAAATAAGCATCACTTTGCAATATTGTATATTTGTACTGTGCAAGCCGAGCACAGCACTTAGGGATGCACATTTGGAGTTAAACGTGGAGCAGGCATCGAAGGGATCTGCAATGAACATTTGTAATTCCATTTTTTTCTGATGAGTCGGTGAATTTGGGTTCAGCAAAGTCCATACAAGTTGTGTTGTCTTTAAAAAAACCCCAACCCTTCTTTTAGAGGAAAATTAGTAGGTGCCAAGCTAATTATGCTCAGCAACAGCAGCGTTAGACTTACTATAATAGGGGGAAAAAACCCCAAACACAAGGGCATGTACCTGCAAGATCTACCCAAATGCAACTCTTCATTTCCAGTATTTTCTTCCATGCTGTTTCCATCTCTCTCCATCCCGTTCTGCATTCAGAAGCACAGCCTTGGAGCGTGTTCTCTAGGGAGGGATGTAAGGGAGAAGGGATAAGGAAAAGGATACTCTCCCCATCCTCAGGAACAAGTAGAAATGAGCTGTCAGCTTAAAAGTAGAAGAAGACAACTGAGGAATAAGAGATCTGAGGGCAAAGTGGAGGTTCACCAGCGCACATGAAACAAGTACAAGGAGGGCACTGGCACGGTGAGTGGATCCAGGGCAGGAGCAGCCAAACCCAGCTCCCCATTCCCAGCTGAGAGCTCTCCCATGGCAATGGCATGTTCTGGGGACTCCTTTAGGCTGGTTCCCTCACGTTGCCAACACCTTGCTGTGGCTGTGGAGATGTCACTGTGGGTGTAGGGCTGCTCCATGTGCTGATGGAGGGTCTGCACCCTGCGACCACACCACGCTCTCCATATTTTAAACTCAAATGCTGGGTCTCGAGCTGGCACAAATGACAATAACTCTGCAGCCCGACAGATTTACACCAGCTGGAGATTTGGTACTGCCAGTTCTCTTTGGTTTCAGACTATGTTGCTCTAAAGCCTCCATTCTCTCTTCAGGAGCACCTTAGTGGGTGTCAAAATCCCCTTTCAAAGCTTTAGACAAAATTTGTTTGAAGGCTTAATCCAACCTCCCGTGCAAACATGTCTGCTGGAAGGGGTGCAGGCTCATCAGGAATTCAGCATGGATGCATTCAGATCATACTTCAAATGAATTGGAAACACACTGCGCGTTCCTCCCCATTTAGGACTCCGGGATGTTATAATTTATGTCTAAATATTGCAGCCCACATTTGTCTGTGACATTGAACTACTGCATATTGTTTGGAAATAGAAGGGGACTATTTTTCAAACCCTGAGAAGATGAACAGGTAAGTAAGGCTCCCTGGGAAGATTTTATCACACGAGCTCTTCTTCCAAGTACAATTAATGAAAATGTATGTAACAGTTATAGAAACAATTTGCTTAAACCCCCCAGACTTTTAGCTTGATTCTCTTCTCATTTACATTAATGTAGGTCGGGAATATCTCCCTCTGAATCCCAGGGTAAATTATCAGCTGATTTCTGCTAACTCAGTGAGGTGAAACTAATGGAGCAAGAATTAGACCCTTTCCATTAACTGCTATATGTTCTTTCACATTTGAAATTAAGATTACACCTTACCGTGAGAGTAATAAAACATTACAGCCATTCTGCTGAGTTATTTCACTGACCTTAGTTTTTGTATTAAAAATGATTGCCATCAACAGCAGAATATCCATTTGGGGTAATTTCTGTACATGTCTTACCTGTGGATGCCAGGACTTCCTTAACACTCTCAGAAAATGGATGCTGAATGAAAAACCACCAAAAAAAACCCCAATACCAGACTTTTTTTTTCCTAAGGTTTCTCAGAATCAATTCAACATATCCAGAGAGAGGAAGAAGAACAAGCAGGGGGGAAGGGAAGAAGCTGTAAATCCAGGTGTCATTTTTGCTTGATTAAGAATTCCTTTAGGACCAAAGAACAGAACATTTTGGGGGCAAAGAAAAAAACAAAAAAAAGCCGTACAAAATTCAATCTTAGAGGGTTGAGGAAAAAGCTACTGACACCCTCCCCATTTACTGGGAATGAAGTGAAAAGAAATTTCCCTTGCTATATTTTTCATGGACTGCCATTATTATGTTTATACGCTTGTTTTCCTCCACTGTGTATTTTGGAAAACAACCTCAATCTTTTCAATGGCATCTGCAGCAGGAGGCAGAGCTCTCCCTGCACACATTTCGGAGCTGTTAGCCTAGTTTGTAGTCTGTAGGATTTTTTGTAAGTTTGAACTATTCATTGTGTTGAAGTACCTGGTTTCCATTAAAGTCTGATTAGATTTTAATGCCCAACTTTCTCAGGCTTCTTAGGAAATCCCAGCTATCAGGCATAAATAATTTCCCAACTACTTCAAACAGCCATGACTTGTAATTAAACAGAGCCATAT
The DNA here is from genome assembly GCA_013400415.1 of Scytalopus superciliaris. NCBI lineage: Eukaryota > Metazoa > Chordata > Aves > Passeriformes > Rhinocryptidae > Scytalopus > Scytalopus superciliaris. Next base: position 1,609,658 of record VXBX01005888.1, on the reverse strand, counting down.
TCAGGCTAGGAATGAACTGTTAAATCCTGATGTAAATTGAAGGTGACCCAAACTTCAGAGAAATTTCAGTGAAAGCTGAGAGTTCAGCAATCGACAGCCTGTCCTCCTGGCTATGGACTTACTAGAGGATTTAAAATACTCACTACAGGCAGTAAATGTCCAACATCTGCAGGCACAGACGCACAGAAATGCACAGATCTTGCAGAGATGTGATTAAACCCAGATATTTGGGTCTGAAAATGAGTCATAACCTAGCAGTGCATTCTCTCTCGGTTTTGTACCTGAGCAGATGCCCCCCAAATAATAAAAATGGAGCAATGGGAAGTGATGTTCCTGTCTGGGGACATCAGGAGCAGCAGAGATCCCAGAGGGAAGCACTGGCTGGTCTACCACTATGTCTCTGAGCAACCTTGATTATTACAGACCTGCTTCATCTCCCCCAGGTATTTCCACCAGTTTGTAGAGGCAAAAAACAAGCTTAAACACTGAAAAGCTGTCAGTGCTGGAGGATGGCACTGACTCCGACTGCAGGAAACACAAGGTGATTTCTGTCCTGTGTTTTGGACCTCAAAATAATCTTCCCTGGAATATGAGAGATGATGCAGTAGGAGGAAAAGCAAAGCAGAGCCAGCCCAGTGACATGGGCTGCATGTATAATACTTGCAGCAAGCCTAGGGAAGGAAAAATTCGATGTGCAAGTTAAAGCAGAGAGGAAGTTTTAACTGAGGGGCAGAGCCAGCCAGACAGCAGATTACTCAGTCTTACTCCTGCAATCCCAGCACTGTATTCCAAGAGCTGTATCTTTTGTACTGCTGGACTGTTCTTTTGGAGCTGCAGCTCAGAGGAATTAGGCACTGGCAGCAACAGGAAAGCAAGGGTTTCTTTGTTGTGGTTTTTTTTTTGTCCCTAATAAAGATCCTTACAGTTACCTGCACCAAAATCCCTTCTTGTCTCTCCTGTCTCTTGTTATTATCACTACTTAGGGGGAACAGGGTAATATCACATTTCCCATCTTCCAGGTTATTTTAGGGATCTTACTGCAGCACTACTGCAGCATTAAATAATATTTATTAACCATAAAAGCAACAAAAATTATTATAAACTTTGATCCTGCTTCGAGTGAAATCATGGTAAAACTGTCATTGATTTCCAGCCAGCAGGAGCTGGAGAGTTTTCCTTCATCCTCTTTACAAAGTAAAAAAAGTGGAATTATCCTTTAACATTAATGATGAAATGAAAAACTGAGCACAGCAACAAAACATTGAAGACTTTTCTGGCATTAAAAGACAGCAAAATTTAAAATCATTAAAATGTGCAAAATATTCTCTCATGCTACTGGGCTTGCTATTAATGCTTCTTCTCTATTTTCTTTTAATATTTTTCCTCTGTTCTTCCCAGGAGAAGGATTCCATAATTTCTCTTACTTAGATCAACATTTTCTTCTTAACTGTCAAATGGGAAAAAACAAGCTCTTAGTCCCTCCTTAACATTTTCAGCAGAGGAATAACCAGTTAGTCAGAACACAATGCCTGAACATCTCCAAAACTGATTTCTAAACGAAGGAATGTACATGAGAATAATAAACCCCACGATTTTCAGATCTCTACAATCACTAGTGGTGGATAATGTGGGTTGAAGAGCTTCACTCAGTAATTTGTCCACCAAGCCCATCCTCTCTGGTTGTGTCTTAAAGCCAACTGCTCTTGATTCAAGAGTGTCACGGCACAGAAAGTCCATTAAATTCCAAGACAATTTATTTTAATAACTAGAATGCTCATTTCCAATTTGAATTAGCCTCATTTCAGCAAAATCTATTTAATATCTTTTTTTTTTTCCCTGCTAGATCAAACACTTGTTTACCAGCACAATTTCCTTGTTCATCACTGGGAAGAGCCTGCCCTTAGACAGGTGTAAGAAACAGGAGCCTGCAAGAGAAGCTCCTGCTGCCACAGAGCCAGCATTTGTGGTGGAGCTGTGATAACATGCCCCAACAGCAAATCTCCCCTGGGCTATGGATATTATTTAATGGCTCATTGTGTCATTCTTGCAGGCATGTGGGAAGAAAGGCAAAAATATAAAGGATTGGTGTTGGCTCATCATATTTATCAATTGCAGCTCTTTGGGAACTCTGTGATTGCTCAGATGGGATCTGAGTCCTCCCTGGATCTTTTGCAGGGCTGCCACCAGCAGAGCATCTCTCCACAATTAATCCCTCTTGCCTTTAAGTCCAGCAGTGCTGTTTATGTGGGAAAGGCTGTCCAAATGCAGGGGAGGTGGTGGAAGGCGCTCCTCTTATCCCACCGTTCCAAATTCACTGTGCTACTGAGTCTCACCTGCAGAGCTCCGAGGGAAACAGCTCCCACTGGGGGACAGAAATAACAACCCAAACACCAGCTTCCTGAGTAATTTTCTTCCTTCAAGTATGTTTCTCCATAACAACTGGCATCTGTCTTACCATGCAGGTCCCAATCAAACAGCAGGGAGAGGCCAAACATGAAACTTTGGATCAAACACTCAGTGCTTTGCTCACCAATCCACATCCCAGTGCTGTAATTCCCTGGCCACAATGGAAGACACACCAAAGTGCTGCTCTGGCTTTCCCAGAGAGAACCTCCAAACACTTCCCTACACCAGCCCACCATCTGTCTCAGGATTTACAGTTGCCTCCAAGACAAAGAAAATGTAACTCTTTTGCAAATGAAATCTTAAACTAAAATGAAATGCCCCTGTCTGTGATTGCAGGGAGGTGACAGGAGCCCTGTAGCACAAAGTCTGACCCTGCAGGGCACGGAGGGAGGGCCGGGGGTGGCGATGCTGGAGCTGCAGCAGGCGAGAGGGCTTGGTGGTCCCACCGACCTCCCCAGCTCATCCAGCTGGAGCATCATCCATGTTCCAAAGCCAAAGAGGAGGGGGTGGGAAAAAAGCAGCTCTAAAGAAAAACAACACCTCTCCAGCAGCACAGATAAGAGTCATCTGGGCTTGAAATTTCAGGGGCTGCATTTCAATGTGTTTTGGGAAGGAAATATATATATATATTTTTCCTTTTAGGGTGAGACTAAAATGAAGGTAGAAGTGGAAGTCAAAGATATGCTCCTAATACTGTGCTGGACTGGGGTCCCAGCCCGTGGGTGTTTTGAGGACTGTTCCTATGAAGAATTCATAGGGAGTTATTTTCAGGGCAGGGAATTCTGCTGCGTTGTTACCATTATCAGCTCTGTCTTCTGGTTGCTTGACAGGCAAACTCAGACCCTGGGGAAGGGAATGTGGATAGAACATTTTCTTCTTTTGACATACAAAATATTGCACTGCACCAATATCTAGTAATGGAAAAAGAAAAGGAAAAAAAAACCCAGATTGTGTTGATATATAGTGAATAAATCGGGATGCTGCTTCATCGCTTTGCAAAGACACCACTTTGACTGACACAGAGACACCCATTTTACTCAAGTGTTTGCCTCAGGCTGCTCTCAACCTTGCTTAAGTAGTACTTAAGAGAAATAATTGGGATTAATTTAGACACTCATACGTACTTTTTAAAACTACAGTAAGAAAAGTCACCGCAGATTTGTACTGGAACAATTTACGACATCAGCATTTGACATAAAGATGAGAGCTGAATTTTTAAAATAGCACCTTTTTTTGGGTGCCTGGACTAATTGCAAAAATATTTTATATTTGGAATAATTGTCCTACTTTTTTTTTTTTCTTGCTATGCACAAATCTGCAGAAAGGTAGAATAAATGGAGATTTTGAAGAACGAGCCTAAATGCCAAAATACAATTTATAGACATTTTCATGAATGAAACTCAGTTCATGGCCAAGAATTCATTGCCTTCTTTCTTTCTCTCTTTTCCATGTCACACCTTTCCCCCCTTAAGCTGCAACTGTGTTTATGTGCTTCACATGCAAACCAGTCTGGCTAAACAAGGGCCATAAAACCAACCCCTGATCACGAAATACATGACTTTAAAAGCATTCCACTTTGACAGTGCTGTCTTACCATGTCCCAAATGTTGTACTTGAAGTAAGCAAGGCTTTGGCTTTAAATTTTGCAGTGCAAAATTGTCTTTTAGAGAGAAATTTATGGCAAAGCGCTGCCTAGAACTGTGGCTTCACAGTGATGTACCTGATTTAATATGTCATGTTTTAATAGGCAAGCCATTTACCTATCTCAATAGGAACTCTGTCTCCCATGCAATGTATTTATTTCAGCATAGTCTAAGGCATCTCTTGCTCAGATATATGTTTCAATTACATTTCAGTGCAAAACACATCCTCGGCAAGAATCTTCATACTCCAGGATCTTGAGTAATGAAACATTTTAAGTGCTGGAGAGCCCAGTACTGAAATCTTTATTCAGGCAATCTCCCACAAAGGCAACCATTCCTCTCAGCAGCACTGATCAATACCCCAATATGCCAGACCGAAAAGCAATAGCAGGAATGTGGATTCCTTCTGTTCCTATCAATAAAATATGTAATTAATTGGAAATGGAAAATTTTATTAATTAGAGTTGGATTTTTTTCCCCTTTCCATCAGCAGCCGTATTTTCAGATGTGTATGGATCTGGCCCTCGTCTGGCATGAAGCAGGGAAGGTCCAGTAAGTATTAAAATGAGGCTGAATCTAAGATCTAGAAGGCAGAAATGGCTGGAAAATGAAATGACTCAAACATTAAATGGCTCATGTATATTGGCTGGTGAATTTACTTTCTATATACCAAGTACCTGCTTAGCAAGTTAATGAAATGAGAAGCCTCAAACAGCCACCTATCCCAAGGTAAAAAGTGATGGTTCCCCCCAGCCTTGGCTTGTTGGGGCACTGAGGGCTCCTGAGACCTCCCCACATCCAAACTGCTCCCAGGTCTAGCCCAGGGCTGGGAGATGCTGGGGAGAGGCAAAACTGGAGGACTCAAGACAAAAACCCCACCTGATTTTCTACCCTCTCACGGCAGTTTTATGCCAGTGTAAATCCATGGATGGCTCTGCAATAGGAAAAGCGGTGGGGGGAAAAAAGGCATGAAAAAGACTTAAGGATTTGATCAACTTAGACCATGTCACATCCTGAGCTGGCTCGAGAGACTCAGGTTGAGCCAGGTACTGCATTAATGTCAGAGAAAACCCTTTATCACCATAACCTATTAGTGGAGCTGCTAAATCTGAAGCCTCCCAAAGCTGAGGATAAACATTTGTTTTAATCTGATTTTTTTTTTCCCTGTAATTAAACTGAAGGGCTTTAAAAAAAACCTTGCAAATTGCAGCGTTGCATTCTTGGTACAGCCACTGGATTTTTGTTCACAGGAGGTGTTTCCTACTGGAGTTAAATCCTGAAGCAAGTGAAAATAATCTAGTAAAGAGGAGCAATAGATACAGATATATGAGATTTATATGCTTTCCACATTAACAGAGCTTCTGTTATAAATCCCTATTAATCAGGCATTCCATCAATATACAGTTTTCCATTAAATTCAAAGAGGAACTGTAGCAAATGTAATCATAGAGCTTGTTTAATACAGTGCAATGATGCCAACATTTCCATCTCATCTCTCCAGCTGCAGAGCTCTTCTCCTACTGAGCTTGTCGCTGGAGTAGCTGAACAGCTCAGTGACAAAGTGGAAAATTCTCCCAAATATCTACGGGGGAAAAAGAATTAAAAATCCTCCTCTCTGACTTCCAGCAGTTTTAAAGCAAAGCCAGCAATAGCAGGATGGTGAATTTTAAGTTCCAGAACAGATATTTACAGTTTTTCTCAACCCACAGATCACCAGTTTAAAAA
>VXBX01005888.1:1539593-1603850 GCA_013400415.1 Scytalopus superciliaris | reverse complement strand
AAAAGAAAAAAAAAAGAAGGAAAGTCTAAAATGTAGTTGTAGAACTTCTTACTTTTGGTTTTTCAGGTGACATCTGGACACTGCAGGAGCAGAAGTGAAAAGCTGCAGTGACTTGGGTGAGGCACAAATGGAAAAAGTAGCCTTTTTAAAAAGCATTTGTATGCTTTGTATGTTTTTTATTGTCCAGTATCAATACAGGAGAGGAAAGGAGAAGATGAACAAGTGAAAGAGACAAAGGGAAGGGATTGAGTAATTCAGATCTTGTAATGAAGTTCGGTGGAACAAAGCGGCATTTTTTAAAGGAAACATTATCCAGCCTTGTTGAAATTAAATAGTAGGTATTGAGTTAGATTAGACATGAGAGAGAAGAAAATGAAATAGAACAGCATAGGGAGGAGAGATTTTCAACTCACCTGGTTTCATTGGTGAAAAGTCAATGAGAAGGAGAAAGGCTATTCAGGGTTCATTAGGCTCCTGGAGAGTTCCTGTTCCCTTGATGTTAAGTGAGACGTGGAGTGGAAAATTCTCCCCCTCAGGGTACTCCTGAGGCTGGCAACATCTACAAGAATCCAAAAATTCCCATTACACCTTTTCTTTTTTGTTTAAAAACATAAAAACCCCTGATATTTTTCATTTTGTTGGTGTGTCCCTGGTGAAGTTCTGTCCTGTTCTTGTTTGCTCCAGGCAAAACACCCAGGGCTTGACTCTCTCTGCTCTGCCCTGGTATCTTGGGGTTCCTTGACAAAGGGCACTTCCACAGGAGCTGGATTTATCTTTGTTTCATCTCAGTAAGAAATGAAAGCAAACAGTGAAACATTGCACCTTTGAAAAGCGAAACAGCTTGTGTTCTAGTTGGTCTTCTGGGAGATTTATGGTGCATTTTCAGCATCACTGATATTGCAGCACAGTCCAGGAAGGCTCTTCTACACTACATATTGTTTTTCTAGTACAGCTGGTGCCCTAACCCAGTAGATTTCCAGGGTTGCAAAGTATGTTAGCAGTCACAAACATCTCCCACATCAGCCTACCACAACATTGGGATTGCACCAGCTTCCCTTGCCACTTGTGCTTCCCAGCTCTGGGCCACCAGTTCCCCTCCTGGAGAGGTGACAGGGACACAGGCCAGAAGACTTCACACAAAGGGCAGACTTTGCAGGTGAAGTGGAGAACAAAAACCTGCTGGGGCTCTCCCGAGGTTGGAGGAATATCTGAGGCAGCAGATGAGTTTGGATATGGTGACTATTTTGCCTGGAGCCTGTTGCACAGTCCCACTGAACACCCCATTGTTAGATGGAATATAAACAGTCAGACAGATGAAGTGGAAAATACAGCAGACACAGTGAAAGGTTCAGAACCAATTTATTTCCCAGTGCTGAAGACACTCCCACGTGCCTGGCTCATCCCAGGGCTGTGCTCCACCACTCACGAGTTGAGTTTCACCCTTGGCAGCGAGAGCTGTTTGTGGGGCCCTCGCTGAACTTTATGCATCCTGGCTGTGTACAAGTGTGAGCAGGCAAGAAGAGATCCTGGGAGACACACAAACCATCATATGTCCTCTCTGTTAATGTTTTAGCACAGCTGATCTCAACTGTCTGATCTAATACTGTAGTTTTTCCCATCAGGCCCAACCACAGTAATGCAAATGGATTTTGAGAGCAGGGAGAACCAGGAGGTGACAGGGTTGAATGGCAAAGGAAGAGCCTGACGGGGTTGAATGGCAAAGGAAGAGCCTGACACTTTCACACAGGGGCAGAAGAGAATCTTGGCCCTTTCCTCATATTTAGCTCTTCCTCCTGTGCCAATTCCATGTCTTTCTGCAGCCTGACGTGCACACAGTGAGGTTTCTTTTCAGGAAAGCCTAATATTTCTTCCCAAGAGCAACTCATGCACTTCAAGCTAGATGTGTTCTGAAAGGCATCCTTGACTCATGACCCAAGATACCATTTGTCAGTGAAAATCCCCCTCCTGCTATTTCTCTTTTGGAGCTAATAAGGCTGTGCATTTACACAGTAAATGCAATACATCTCAAAATCCCAGTTCTGCGAGCAGTACATTATTTCCTGTCCTTTCAAAGGCTTTTTAGACTAGAATATAATAGAATGTCTTTTAACAAGGACTCCCCCAAAAGTAAGAAAAGCCAGTATAGTGCAGACTTTGCTATCAACATATTAAGCAACTGAGCTGAAACCCAAGTTCCTCTTACAAGCTCTATTTTCAGCAGGGAAACGGTGTATTCTTAAATCATAAAGCAACGAACAGAAAGTTAAATCACAGTGACAGCAAAATGCAGTTTAATTCAAAGTTAGCAGGTCAAGAAAGGCTATGAAGGATCCTCGCATTCACCCCAAGCTATTAATTCAGATAAAAACTACTGGCTGCTGCAGCCCTCAAGGATTTTATTTTTCATGTTTCTGCTTGTTAGTTCACACAAATGGAGAGAGGAATTTTTTTTTCTCTGAGACATAAGTTTCAATTGACTTGTCTAACTTAGTGCCTTGGACTGTAGTACTTAGAAAATGTCCGTACTGGAGCACCACAGCCAGAAATGGAGGAAACCCCCTCAATTTATGTACATATAAAGATCTCCCTTTCCCATTTTTCCTTTGTCTTTCCAATCCCACACAAGCAGTGCAAAGAGTTGTGCCTGGCTGTAATTCCAGCTCTTCCAGCCTCCACATACTGGGAGCCCTCCGTGACATGCCTTCAGCATCCATAAGATATATAGCAGCTGCCAGCATCTGTCCCTTGAGCTCCCAGGAGAACAATGAAGCAAATAATTTCTTTAATTATTTATCAAGGGCTGCTTCCTCAGTCAATAAATTTGTTTGGCTGTCTCCTGGAGGCCTGGCTTCATACTTTGTTAGATCCTTCCACATGCATTTGAAACATGTTTTATTATTCATATTAATATCTACGGCAAGATTCTTTTTCTACTTTTCTTTCTATCATCAATCTTATGCTATCCTTTGATTTTATTCTGTTAGCCTTTTGTTGCTTTTTATTCCCTATGCCTGATGTTTTATGAGACACGACTTGACCTTTAATTACCCTTTTATCCACTGTCTTCATTTGCTTCCTTCCCTTGTCTTTACATTGGGAAGAACTTTGCATATGTATTATTTTAATTGACCACTGAGTCATTTAATTCCCTATCTATTGTCAGGATTTGACTTGGGAGAGAAATGGGCCATTCTTTTCAGTGAAACTCCTCCAAATAAAGCACATTTGCAGTTTTGTTATGAACTATTTTAATCAACAGCTGTGAAATGGCCAATAAAACAAATTTGTATTCAGGGCTTATGCAGAGGGCGAGAAGATTCATGAATTAAAAAAAAAAAAAGAAAGAATAAAACTCAACAAGAAAACCAAATAAAAGCCCTCCTTGCTTTGCTGAGGAGGTGCCTGGTTTTGGTTAAACTCTCCAACTGCCAGTGGGCAAAATGACCTTTATTTTTCCAGTCCCTTTTGGCAGCTGTACCAAAAAAGAATCAAGGCACCCCAAAGAAATGCCTTGCAAATTGCTTGGCTATTTTAAGAAGTACAGAGGGGTTAATTATTCCTGTTAACAAGTGGGAAGACAACCAAGGCAGGAGTTTGGAGGGGGAGGAGGAGGGCGTAGGGGGTAGAGAGGGATGGGAAGAGCAGAAGGTGTTTCAGTCATTGCTGCTTTTTCATCCATCCCAAGTCTATTCCCAAATAATCATTAATCACTGACTTTGTGTTCTTCATATAAAGACTTTCTATTTTCAGGTGCAGTGATATAATCTTGCACTTAAGCATATTTAACTAGGAGAGAACTGTGAAAGCTGTCACACGTATCCCCCATCCCTCCATGCTACATTGCAGTGCTTCCCACACCTTTCACTCCAGGAGAGGCTGCCTTTCTAATCACAGGTGTACAGTGATAATTCAGCAGAGATTATTCTCTGCAAACATCGTGCTTATTTTTTATCACTCCTTCCATATGCAGTTTATACTCTTTGTCTGCCTCAAAGTTATGCACTGAAATATGAAAGCAGCCAAATAAGACAAAAACAGACACAAGAGAAAAATGGAATTAAGTAAATTTTACAGAGAGAATACAACCTGCTCTTTTATGACTAGACAAAAACCCCCAAAACACAGTGAAACATTAATTACATCCTGAAAAATAACATCACCTGCTCTAACACAGACAATCATATTGATGGCAGATGTTGTTAAAAGAATTCTGACATGTTTCAGTTGATGGGATTTTCTCTCTCACACCAAATTTGCTGCTGGCAGTGCCGTGTACCTGTGCTCACACACCTCTGTGCTCTTGAAAGACAAAAACCAAGGAGGTTTGAATCTATAATCTGAAATCATAATTAGCAGGATAGAGGATATGAAATATTTCCTTGCAAGTCTTCAGCTTGTTGTAGTCACAGATATCTTTATTATCAGGTCAGTCCACTGTTGAAATAATTATCACTTCCTCTTACCTCCATAAATTTTAGAAGTATTCATCCTGAAAGTGCAAAAGGACAGAAACAAACCACATCCATACCAGCTGCCCAGATAACTCCCTCCCTTTGACCCTTAAAAGCAAACAAAACAATTTCAAGGATTATGAACTTCCTAAGGAAATGCCCCAAAACTTTTCACTTCTCCATTGTCATTATACCTATCTGAGCAATAATAACCAAATTCACACTGGAAGAAGACAGAGGGGAGCTGGGATACACTGAGGAACTAAAGATTAGTTGGTTCAAATATGCAGAAATCTTCTTTTGAAACCTAAAAGTGAGAAAGAAAATGTGCTGGCTGGGATTCTGAGTGGGGAAAATATACCACTAGGGAAAAAAATAAATAAAATAAAGGTTTGCAGTAGGGCAGACCAGTCACTGTACTCTGTGGGTGCAGGATATTACAATCATCAATGTAGCAATCTGTGGCTGATTTATTTTTTAATGTTTATTCCAGAACTTCAAACATCTTTACGGGCATAATTACTGAGGGACAGTTTGAGTTCCCCTTTGGTTTGTCTCACGGTGTTTTGGGAGGTGTAGAAATTCTTTTAGCATGAATTAACACATCACTGTGCTAGATGATTTTAAATTACTGACCTTTTTTTTATTACTAGATAAACCCTGGCTTAGAAGACACTGCCTACAAACAAGCTTTGCTCAGCCACGTTATTTTCCAGAGCACATCCATCACTGTCTCTGTGTGAAAGCAGGCAAGAATCACTGCAGAGTTTTCATTATTTCCATAGATTTCCAGGCTAACAATGTTCCAAGAGTTTGTGTATCCTGTTACACCAGACCACACCATGTGCTTTAAGGCAGTGTATTTCTATCAGTAGTTAAAGTCAGTTTTACTTAGAACACCTCAAGACATCATTTAATTTCCAGCCCAGAGCCAGGACTCACCAAGTGATTTGTGAGGAACCCAGTGCTGTGTTGCCCTGTTTGCTGCCAAACCAGTCACACACATTCCAAACCCAACACAAATGTTTTACGCATCACTAAGGGTTCTCCCACATTGTTTTGGATCCTTTTTCCCCCCTCCAAAGAAAAAAAAGGACAATATTATTAATTCATAAACAAGAACTAGGAGAAGTCTCCAAGGCACAGCATTCCCCAGCCAACACCACTTACCTTCTCCAGGGATCCCGGACAAGCCTGGAAGGGTTTGTGTATAAACACTCACAAAAAGGCATTGAATCAACCAGAAAAGTCACCTTTACCCCCAGCAAACTCAGAGGATTGTGCACTTTATATAACCATTTACTGCAGTTTCCTCACTAGTATTTTGTGCTTCTACCTGAAAACATAGGATATTTATAACAGCTGAAAACACAGGACATTAGTAACAGCTGCTCCTCTTCTTAGACCACTGACTGCTTATCTTCTTCCTCAAGTTAAAATTTCTCTAATTACAGGACAAATCATAAATACTTTGGCACATAAAATGTTTCACTTGCTAGGAAGGAGCAGTGCTGATTATTTTAGGGTAATTTCTAAAAAAATAATGAAGCAATAAATAAATACATGGAATTATTTTGATTATTGGCAAAAGGTAACATGAAATATTTCAGCTTCTCAATAGATAAAATGTCATATTGTTTGCTGCCATAATGGACATGTAGTTGAATGTTTTTGAAGTATAAATGATAAAGTAGTTTTGAAAACAACATCTGAGCCTTTTTTTCTCTTCTGAAATATGCTTCAACTTGGCATGACAGCAAATTAGGAAGCCTAACTGGCTGCTTTTCAAACTCCCATCTTGGGCCTTTTCATTCTACATTGGAAGTTGTCACTGATGGAAAGCCTTTTACTTCATTCAAACATTTTGAATCAAGTACTTGGTTAGGAATTAAGATGTTCAAAGCACTGAGCTCACTGTGACTTTACAGCTCCACAGCAAAGATTTGATCATTAGGTGGAACAGCATTAAGAGCTTCCACTCTCACTTCTCATGATGTACCAGCCTCAGTTTTTATGATTTTACCTCCATTCTCTACATTGCATTTCATTCTATAGTCTATGGCCATATTTCCTACCACAAATAATGCTTTTTACATGTTCTCAACCTTAGTAGGAAACTCAATTCAAACCCACCATATTTGAAGATACAAGCAATTACCAGAAACTGGGCTAAAAATTAAGGACATTTAAAATCTTTAAGTTTTCATTACATCTCCACGTGGAACATTTCTTTATAGGGCTAACAGGCAACAGTTACATGTAAGTGACATACACTCAGAATCCCAGAATAGTTTGGGTTGGGAGGGAAAAAGATCACGCAGTGCCACCCCCTGCCATGGGCAGGGACACCTCCCACCAGCCCAGGTTGCTCCAAGCCCCGTCCAACCTGGCCTGGTGGCAGCCACAGCTTCCCTGCCCAACCTGTGCCAGGGCCTGCCCACCCTCCCAGGGAAGAATTCCTCCCCAATATCTAATCTAAACCTGTCTCCTTCAGCTTAAGGCCACTTAAATATATTGTATTTCAAGGCGACTCACCAGGATTTTTGTGGGAATTCATTTTACCCTCCTTATTTCAGCTCTGTCGCTCACTCAGTCTCTGGTCACTTTATCCCTTTTCATTACTTATAAACAGACCTTAATAACAGATCTGCTTCCCCTATAAATCTTTCATTTTTTTCTAATTCCTTCTCAATCACATCCCTAAGTGTTCTGCTGAGTGGAAAACAGACACTGCTGAGATCAGAAGTTAAAAGACACCTTGTATTCCCCCAAAAGCAGCGGGGTCTGCATTTTATCTCCATTTCTGTGCTTCACATTAGAGGCTAGAGAGCCTTGTGCTTAAGAATTGATCACCCAGGCACTATTTCACCCAAGATTTAAAGATTGGTAACAGTTTAAGGAGCACACAGCTTTTTATGTGTGTTAAGCTGTTCATGTTGGACCACCTGGTGCCCAGGAGACCTTTCCAGCAGGTTTGCTTCACATATTCTACTGCAACCTTTAGCCCCAGCTTACACACAGCCTTCACAGGGATATAATTCCTCAGCATCTCATGTGAAACTGTTCTTCCCTAAGCACAACTTGCTTTATTTTCCCATACATTCTGCTTTGCTAAAAATGCTCAAAATAGGCTCAAATAGCTCCAATTACACGAGGCACAGTGGGATGTGTCGGTGCAGCACAGTGAGGGTGAGCAGGAGACTGGCACACAGGAGGAGCAGATCAGAGTTTTACAGGAGAACCTAATAAAATATAACAGTTGCCTCAACATATAAAAGAATAGACAAGTTGTCTTAACTTTCTTTTCACCCTCCTGGTGTGTTCCAGTACCAGATTCCTATTTCTGCTCCCTGGATTTCCTCAGGGAATCTCTCCCATCAGCTGATCAATTAAGGTCGGAGTCTCTTTTTAAAATATTTCTTTTCTCTGCCATCACCATTTTGAGGACTCGATTGCAGTCCTTACCTGTCAAAGTGCCCTGCCCTTCACAAGAACTCTCAGTGTGTGATTACTTACAATAGACTCCACCACATGGGCTTTGTCATGGGAACCAGACCAAGATGTGTTTTCCCCATGTGATCACTTTTCTATCAAGCATTTCATGCATGGTATTTTTCTTTTAAATGGACCTACACAGAGAAGATGAGGATGTGCCAGCTAGTTTGTGCATGCTTGGTTTAGGAATCACAGTTAACCCACAGACTGTAAAATACAGCACGTGCTGAAATGTTGATTAACCATCTCTGGTTTGGAATGCCCTGTTTTAAACTTAGAATCACAGGATGGTTTGGGTTGAAAGGGACTTTAAAGATCACCTTGTTCCAACCCCCTGCCATGGGCAGGGACACCTTCCACTAGACCAGGTTGCTCAAAACTTCTCAATAATCCATCAGTGCCAGTTTTACACTGTCAGGAGGTAGGAGGTGACCAGCAGCATCAGGTGACTTTCAGAACTAAATATCTGTGTGTCTTGCAGGCGATTGCAACAAGGTGCAACTTCCTGAGACACCAAAGCACTTTGGGTTACTCACCATTCCCCCCCTTGAACACGAAAGGCACACAGTGAGCTCTGCCAGTCTATCCTGTCCCAGTGCCATGGCATTCCTGCTCTCCATGTAGAGCACATTCAGCACGTGCTGTTGAGCCACACATTGTCCATGGGGAAGGACATTCCCTGTCCTCGCCCTCCACGTGGCCCTTTCCACCAACGACTCAGCGATCCAAGGACATGGCAGCCTTTTCTGAACTCTCTTCAGCTCCTACTTTTGCTTGCAATAAAGTCATGACAAATCACACCAACTGGGAACATATTGTGCAGGACAACACAGGCTGAAGTAACGACACAGCCATGGCTGGGTGCTCGTGGTGTGACGCCGTATCCAAGGTCAGAACTTTCCCTCCCTCTCTCTCCATCAAACACAAGCTCTTTTTCCTACCCAGTGTCCTTCTGTAAAACCTTTATGCTTTTCAAAGAGGCAAGGCTCCTGGATTACGTTTTTTGACAAGACAGATGAGACTGCTTTTCACATGAGACCAAGGAAAGTAATGAGCTGTAATCTTTGAGCTGGAAGATATCTATCTTTTTTAATTACAGGTAGATTATTTCTATATTAGCCCCCACGGCAAAAGGCAGAACCACAGAGCTTTCTCCAAGCAGTGCTGTGTCAAAGAGGAAGGGATTATAAGGGTTTGGAACCTTGGCAGGAAAAGGTGATTTTCAAACTTGACTGTATTTTGAATTTATAGCTCCATGTTATTTATGTTATTGAGCAAGCACATATTTTGTCACTTATTCACTACAAGTAAAAAGATATTGCCATCACATCAGGGAGCTGGTTATTAGATGGTCCTTGCCAATATTTCTGTCTCAGTCTGACGTGTCTTCACCGTCCTTGTCAGAGGAAGCTTCAGCCTTCACATCAGTTAGAACAATTCAAACCCACTTAAACAAAATATCTGTTTGCATACTTATCTTTACACTGAGATTCTCCTTACCTTATGCCTGAAGGAAGCAAGTGTTGCCTGATTGAGATGCTCCCTCAAGATACACCTTTGTGTTACAGTTTTTGCTTTTCCACCCATGTTTGCCAAGGCCTTGGCAATGTCTGGAGCCCTGGAGGTTTGCCAAAGGCACTGTGGCTTAACCCACTGCAGAGATGGGCATGGGGAGTGTTTCACCTCCTTGTGATCAGCCTAAAAAGGGGGCATAACCAAGTGTCTCGTCTACAACCTCCAAGAGAGATGCCTGTTCTTGTGGAATAGATATTTCTCTGAGTCCTGTTCCTATGAGGAGAATTCCATGATACACCTCGAGTGAAATCCTGATGCTGCTGATATCCCACTTGAGCCATAGAGAATAAACCCAGGAAAACTGTAGCTTGAAAGGTACCGGAGAACATCTAAATCAAAATACTTGTTGTTTGGAGATATATTAAATTTCTGTTAATATTTTTTTTAATTTGGTCTTGTTTTGTGTGGAAAACATGGAGATTCCCTGGGAAGCAGCACTGGTAGTGAAATTTCACACAACCTTACTCTTTTTGAAGCTTATTTCTCATTGCTCTGTTGAAAGCACACCCAGGACTGAGCCCTTGCTGAAACCCCCTGAACCAGCAGAGTCTGGCAGCTTGGAAGGGGTGAAGAATGACATGGACACTTCCACATCTTGGGAAAATAGGAAAAGTAAGGATAACGTAGTGAGAAGGGAAGGGGAAGACTTCAAATAAACAGAGAGTAAAGGGAAATCAGATAAAGAGAGAAGTCAAACTTCAGAATTCATTTAGGAAGGAAGTGCAGGATGGAAAACATCTTTGGCCTCCTCAGGTTTTGAACTGAACACTCTACACCTGCCAGTATTGCTGTGTGGGCATTGAAATATCAAGCTGAAAAAAGCAGTAACAAAGTCAAATACCAAAGGAAGCCTCTCCAAGGTTTGCTTCCCATATTGCACCTCACAGGTTATATAACTTTACATTTAATGGATATTCTCAACTGGAGTTCTATTTGTGAACTGGAGGGAATGCCATTAGTATGCTAATCAGTTGTGCAGAGTAAATTGGTTATAAGAGTGGGGTAAGGTACAATAGGGGAATATTTTTTAATTAGCACACTGTGAAGTCTATACTCCCCTTGATGCCTGTGCATATCCCCTGTTGACTTTAATTTCAGCCACACAACTTGGATTGAAATCAAGGGGCTTTGCATGACTCTGTTCCATCCCAATCTGCAGGTATTCAAAGGAAGGGATGATGGCCACGCTCTAACCTGCAGTGATGGGAGTGACAGTCACACTGTTTGTGTCTCATCAGGCACTCCCAGAATCCCAGAATGGGTTGGGTTGGAAGGAACCTTAAAGTCCATCCCATCCCATCCCATCCCATCCCATCCCATCCCANAAAGCCCATCCCATCCCATCCCATCCCATCCCATCCCATCCCATCCCATCCCATCCCACCCCCTGCCATGGGCAGGAACACCTTCCACCAGCCCAGGTTGCTCCAAGCCCCATCCAACCTTGTCTCATTCCTTCCTCATACCCAATCCTGTTTTCAGGCATGTGTGGGTTCTCACACACAGGATGTTTGGAGAGGAGAATTCAACCTCAGATTCAGTCAACTGTCAGTTTTTGTAACCAATTCCAGATGGGTTTAGTGCTTATCCTGAACTAAATTCACATTTTCTGCAGATGGACTTGTAGGGTTTATCACTGGTGTTTGAAATACCTGGGAGAATCAGTCCTGCAAACCAATCTTGTTCACTGATTATTTTTTTTATTAAAAAAGTTTCTTAGGTTCACAAGCCTCAAATGAACCTTTGGAAGACTTGATGGAGAAAGTAATTAAAGCACCAAGAAAAAATGGTGTTTTGGGAATCATAATATGAATAATAAAAACAGGCAATAATTTGCAGTTTGGTATTTGGATTTTATCACTTGAACCACATTCTTTTAAACTCTCTTCTTTCAATATCAGCCACCCCCAGGAGAGGAACAATGTTTTAAAAGTCATCTTGCAATGGACAAACTTTCATTTCCTTTATAATTTCTCACTGACCTTATGCTGGAGGTTTTCTAGTTGATCCCTCAAACTCTTAAATGACATCAGCACTTTGCTCTGCTAAATATTATTTGCAAAGCTAAAATTAAGTAACCTGGAATCGAATTTTGTATCAAGAACCTTGAGGACTATCTGCTGATGAAGAGTCCTGCTTGAAATCTGTGACAGAGGAAATTTTGGAAGGAAAGTCTGCAGGTAAAGGAGTTCTGCAAAAAATGGGCATCTCACACCCCTGCAAGCTCCAGGCTTTTCTAGGTACATACAGAAGCTGCTATTCACTATAACAAGGTCAGATTTTCATCCTATACTTCTTTTTATTGATAATTTGCTATGGAGTAATTCAATATAAACTGAGATTTAAATCACTGAGAGAAAGTTAAGCTGCCTCTGTAATATTCTTGACCAAAGTTTGAAAATTGCTGCAGCATTACTGTAAGATCCTCTGAAAGTCAGCTTTAATTTCCTCTCTTGCAGGTAAAGGATAAATGACAGTTCCCTTGTATTAATTTCTGAGTAAATTTATTTCACTGAATTAAAAGGTTTTAACATTATTAGAACACAATACTGTCTAATAAAAAGGAAAAGATTGTTGGGGGTTTTAAGGACCTCAGCTTTAATCTCCTTGCAATAACCACCTCAAACATATGGCTAAGGATTATTAAAATACTGAAGGAATGTTGTACTAGAACAGCTGAATATAAAAGTATCAGTTAATTGGTCTACACATCAGGTGTCCTACCAGCCTTATCCCTTTTATCTCAGGCTCAGAAGATATTTATAAAGACAATTCTGCATTTGATGCCTTTTTCTTTTCTTTTTTAATTTTATTTTTTTATTTTTTATACAGCCTACTAATTAATCTTTTGGAGGAAATGTGAAGATAGTTAAGAAGATCTGGATCTGTTTGCTACTGAACCTAAATGTTGAAGGTACAAGAACTCAAGCCTGCAGATGAGAATATAAATATAAATACAAACACAGCAAATACAGCCCCAACATCCTCCAGCCCCACTGGCACCAACAAACAAGACACATCCCAAATAAAGGCTCTCTAATTGGAGTGGATTTTCTCCTGCAACCCCATTTTAGCCCCAGATGGAAAGGCTGGAGGGCATTTCCCATGCTTTGCCTAACACAGACCACGAGCTCTCCTGAATTAATTCTGGAGGGAAGTAGAGCGGATTGTCCAGCAAAACCTGAGTCTCACAGAGAGCCACGGCCTGTTCTCCAACGTTTACTCACCTGAACTCTAAGAACTGATGATATTTCTAGAGTGATTTAAACTAGAAAACTGTGTTTCTGATACCTGCATTCCATGTTCACGGTGAGTGATTAGAACTTCAATGATTTCTCACGTGATGGCCCCAACTTTTCCATTTTCTTTTCCATATTTCTTTCTATGTACCTTCCACTGGCCAAATATGAAGTTAAAACACTTGCAGCCCACTCTTCCTCTAAGGCCTTGCATCAACTTGCAGAGCAGACTAAGGGATTTACAGCCACAATAAATCAGAGACTTTGCCTTTGAAATCTTAAAGAAAATGCCTAAAATGACAATATGAAATCCACGCAGTCCGTCAGCAAAAGAAATACATGGCTGCTAAAGATCACTTCTCAGAGTTATTTTGAGCCCTGTCAGCCAGTTTTCACCCCATTTTTTGGTGAGCTGTTTATTTTGTATCTCTCTATTTTTGAATCAGTCATGCAGGACCAAGTCAGATGCTGTGCAGAAGGCTATTACAGAACATTACTATGGTTATCAACAAAATTTGTAATCTCATTCAGAAAAAAAGCAATTTTGACAGGATCTTCTTTCCCTAAGCCCACATTGATTGGCATTAATTAGATTTCTGCCATTAATCCTTTATTAACTGAGTTCTACACCAGCCATCCCAGCACTGGTGTCAATCTGACAAACCTGTAATTACCAGGGTCATCTCATCTCGCTCTTTTAAATACTGGAACAACATTTGCTTTTCCCAGCCTCCTGGAACTCCCCCCCCAGCTCCCAAACTCATTTAAAAATTCACAATAGCAGCTGGAGGAACTCAAGCACAACACACTCTTATCAGCCCCTGGAAGATTTGGCAAACTTGTGGAGCGCTGGGCTGTTGGGGGCATGGCTTTGTGCTGTCTGCTCAGGCACAGGCTCACAGCAGGGCTGCAAAGATGCAGCTTTGGATGATTAAACCAGGTTTTTTACTAAACAGAAAGTAAAGATAAGAAAACAGAAGTAAGACAAGAAAGAAAAGGACACACAAAGCAAACCTCGGGTTCCGTATTCCATGCCCAAGTGTCCTCATGAGCTCCCTGATCCCAGGTGAGCAACCACATGGCCATGGCAAGGCCTGGGGACAAGCCACTGGTCCCTGGTTCTCTCTCTGAGAACCCCAAACTTTGCTGAAGTCGGGTCAAGAGTTTCACCTCAGCTCTCACCCAGAGCTGCTCTAATCTCGACAATCTGAAACAAGCTGTTCCCTACAGATCTTCACTTAATTTTCTTGAAGCTTTAAAAAATCCCCTGAAGTCATTGACATCACCCAAGTGCAGTTCTGGATGGTTCTTTGGTAGTAAAGAGCTGAGATAAAAGAGGTGAAGAGGTGAGGGGAGAGAAACAATAGTGACATTTTCCCTCTTTACACCTTATCCCCCAGCCAAAGCTCTCCAAGATGTTGGGGATGCACTGGGGATCAACACCTGTGTTTACAGAGGCTCCTGAACATGAAGCTGGATTTCAATTCCATTATTTCCCCTTCTCTTCTCACAGAATCGTAAAACGCTTCCAGGGATGAGGCATCCCCAACTTCTACCATGTGTCTTATTTTCTCCCAGTTATTATCTTCAGTCAGCCCTGGAGTGGTTTGGATATCCCCATTTCTTAGGGCTAATTTTGGCTGTGTCATTTTTTTCTCCTACCAAGCTGCACCATTCCACAAGGCTGGAGGATTTATTACGTTTGCAGTCCTTGTCCAAGAATCAAGCACATGGTCGAGATAATTCTGCAAGACAAGACTTTTTTTTTTTTCCCAAGAAATCCTTTTTGTTTTAATGGTAGAAACTTATCACAGAATAAGATTAATATTAATCTATAGAAAAGAACACGATAAAGATAGATTTTGCCTATTAAATTTAAGAATGACAATCAGTTAAGTGTCTACTAAGTAAGCTAAATTAAAATGAAACACCAGGAGAAGTATATATGACAGGCTAGAGTGTATTAAATGGTTTCATTATCCTCTGATATAATGGATAACAAATGGATTTGGAAAATGATGCAATGTTTTCAAAAGAAGTATTCCTGTAGAATTACAATAAAATTAGGCTGAATTTATGTCTCCACCATTACAATTTTCACTGCCATCTCACAGTGTTAGCTGTGGCTTTTAATGTCTGTTTATGTGCCTCTCCCAAGCAGAATTTGAAATTAGTTGATCAGTTATCATGGAAGGACTGCTTAAGAATAAATCCATATTAAATAAGAAAAAATAGGTAAGATAAGAATGCAGTGTTTGTAATACCAGCAGGGAAAAAAAGTAAAGACAGAAATATGTTTATATTACTAATGAACTAATTAAATTAGGTACTAATGTAGCCAGTGTGCACAGAGATTGTGCTGCTTCTGTATATTCTAAGTAAATTTTCTTGCAGCACAGCCTTGTTATAATGTTAAACAATTTTTAGTGTCTTATACCTGAAAGATCACCATAGATTAAATTTTGCCCAATAGATTTTACTGCTGAACCAGACTATTTAAAATTCCCCGTGAAATGTAAAGATGGATTTAAAATTTATGAACAGTAGCATACAATGACATAGGGCAGATTAAAAAAAAAAAAGTGCAATTTAACAGAAAGTATTATTAGTAATAACATTGCAATCAATCACCCCTCTTATCTACTCCTGTGTCTTTAGATTGTATCATTTAAAAAGCCCTAGTGAAGACAGATCATGCTGAGCTGAGCACTGCAGTTGGGTTTGCAAAGGACTGTGCTGGAATTCATCCCTTCAGTGCCCAGCTCCTCACTGGAGGTTCACACTGCCTGCTCCTCCTGCACTTGGAAGAATTTTCTTCAAGAGAGAGAAAGAAATCAGGCTGAGAGAGCTGGGGATGGAAAAGAAGAGGATCCAGGGAGACCTTAGAGTACCTTCCAGTGCCTAAAGGCGCTCCAGGAGAGCTGGAAAGAGTCTTGGGACAAGGGATGGAGGGACAGGACAAGGGGGGGATGGCCTTAAGCGGAAGGAGAGGAGATTTATATTATATATTAGGAAGGAATTCTCCCCTGGGAGGGTGGGCAGGCCCTGGCACAGGGTGCCCAGAGAAGCTGTGGCTGCCCCAGCCCTGGGAGTGTCCAAGGTCAGGTTGGATGGGGCTTGGAGCAACCTGGGCTGGTGGGAGGTGTCCCTGCCCATGGCAGGGGGTGGAATTGGATGATCCTTAAGGTCCCCTCCAACCCAAAGCATTCTGTGAGTCAAAGAAATTGGAAATTTCATGTTTCTGAAGGAAAACTTCAGAACCTCTCTGCATTTTATTATAACACAAATAATTATAACAACTGTTAAGCCAAATAAATACTTGAAATCTACAACCTTATTTTGCAGCCATTTTTAGTCCCTCTTTAGTAGATTGTTAGGCAGAAGAGGTTTTGTTGCTCTGGCTACTCTTCTAAGCACTGCCTGCTGAGTGATTCCAAGGTCACACCAAGGAAATACAAACAGAAAAACTGGGATGGGGGAAAGGCACCAAGTGGGAATAATTTTGTTTTCCTCTGCAAAGAGCACAAGGGGCTGAAGGGGAAAGCCCAACAGACAAATGTAGTTCCAGCATCATTCTCTCTCATTTTCTCTATTGCTTTATTCTTTCCACTGTGTCAACGAGAAATAATGTGTCAGAAATTCAGCAAATTCAGAGGTCACAGCATAAAGAGAGGCTGCAATCTGAATTATCCAGAGGAAATGCATTTGGAAGTGAAGTGGAGCTGGAGCCAGCAGTGTGGAAGAGATAAACAAAGCGTCAGAAAGGGGGAGAAAAAAGCCTCAGCACATAAAAACCCACAGACTTTGGGTGTAATTAAACTGGTACAACTGAGCAGAGGAGGCAGCCTGGGCCCTGCCTGCCATGGGCTCTCCTGCTGCTCCCAGAATTTCTGCACCAAAGGCTGGGATGTCACAGGCTCCGTGTGGGAACCAGGCTGCTGTCAGGGAGGGCTTGTTTCCTGTGAAAAATAGCCAGAGCTTTACCTTCAGCCTGACTTTTCCAGCCTGCCTTGCATTGCAGTTTAATCAATACTTCACTTTGATGTCTCTGTTACATCAGGGCTAAAATGAAGTTTACAGGCAGCTCAAAAGATCTTAACTCGGACAATCAGCCCTGAAACATCTCTTCTGTTGTTTTTCCCTGGCCAATCAAGTGTTAATGAACATCAGCATTAAGGAGGTAGCAATAAACCACTCCTAATCCATGGCAACCCAGGAGGAACTAGAGGCTGCTCCTCCTGTTTGAAACCCTATGAAAAGCTCCAAATAAATTAGATACTTTGAAATTCTCGATTCCTTTGCTCTTCCTCTCGTCTCTGCCATCCCCTTCTGTAAGAGACAGCAAGCCATGCTGGGGAGATAATACATTCCAGGCATACAAATACAGAGACACTAATTCATTCGGTTCTTTTCCAAACTTATGCTGATATTACACAGAAAAGTTAAGGACAGAAGGAGTGACTGTGGGCTTTGAAGCCCCAGGAAGCTGCTCCAGATGATTTTCCAGACAACTGTGGATGTTCTGGCTTCTCTGTGGAGGTATTTTGGTCTTCCCAAATGCAGTGTGAGGAGTTTGGATGTACTGTCTGGGCTATGGCTTTTCCTCAGTGTCAGGAAATTAAGCCATACTGATTGCAATGCCAAGGCTGGAAGGGTCTTAAAGGACCAAAAAGTGAAAGAGAGAGACAAGAGGGGTGAAAGGTGTTACTCTGAGGGCTGTGGGAGATACGCCCCCTCCACTGCCCCCCTCCCGAGTTCACAGCCCCTTCTCACACAGTGCAAACTGAGAAGAGGGATGTCTCCTTTCCCCACATTGAAATTTTGGGATATGAGGTGCCTTACACTTGTGTGAGGCATTTGGTGAGATTACAGAGTCTGGGAAAGTGCCCCACTCTCCAGTTTGTTATTCATTAACCGCCTTCAGCTCTTTAGTATGCGACAGGATCCTCCTTCTTCTGAGAGCCAGGGAGAGAGATGACAGAGCAAAGGGCAGCACCGACAACATCAAGAAGCCAGAAAAGCAAAGGAAGCAGGGAAATATTGTTTCATCCTTTTTTTTTTACAGCCACTTATTTCCATGCTGAAAGGCAGCATGTGGGCTGAGATGCTTTGCTTTGCATTTTACACTGGAACTACAGAACTATTCTCCACTTAGCACCAAAGAGGAATGGCCCAGTGCGGTTCTAGTCTGATGGTATTAAACTGTGACCATTAAACCAGCCTACCCCTGGAAAGCAAGGAGAAGAAGTGTTGTAATATTCAGCTTTCAATTAAAATGTGCCATCTGCTACGTCAGATGATTTG
Source organism: Scytalopus superciliaris (assembly GCA_013400415.1). Lineage (NCBI taxonomy): Eukaryota > Metazoa > Chordata > Aves > Passeriformes > Rhinocryptidae > Scytalopus > Scytalopus superciliaris. The sequence goes on along the minus strand of VXBX01005888.1, from coordinate 1,585,786 downwards.
TCTGGGAAGGAAGGGAATTGTAGAGGAGCTTCTCTGTTGATGCTCATCAAGATCATACTTCAGTGTCACAGAATGCTTGGGAGGACTTTCTCATTTTCAATTGCCTTTCCTAGGGATTTTCCTATTCTATAAACCTGAGCTTTGATGGGCTACTCTGTTTTCCCACGTTTTATCTATGGAATTTATTAATAGCTGTGGGTGTGTCGCTGACATCACCCACGTGCTCAGAGCCCTTTTAAGGTGCAGTCAAACATTGCTAAGTGCCTCAAATACCCACTGGGGATTGAGGGAGGCCAGATTAGACTCTCCTCTGCAGGTTCCCTTAAAATTCTTGGGGAATGCCCTTTTCCCCTGGGTTTCAACCCCCACCCAGAAAGGATGGGTCCCTTTTCTTCAAACTGAGCTGTGATAGCTTTCAAACACTATAACAGATAAGAAATTATATTAGCTCGTGACAGAGCATTGCTCTACTTAGCACTCTAAAAGTACCATATTCTCTTCCTGTAAAGGAGCTTTTTCTTTCGATTGAATTAATTGAGTATAAGCCAGGCAGTGGCAGCTCTGAATCCATTCCTACTGGGGGTCATCTCCCTGAAACCCTTCTGAGGGACCTCTTCTGTGGCCCAGACAGGCTGCAAAGTGTGACTCTTGCAGTCACAGCCTGGCACATCCTGCTCCATCAGCACTTCAGCCACCTGAGTGCTAAATCAGCTACGTTTACACTCCAGGAATTTTCACAAGGAAATTCATGTTTCTCTGTAAGCTGCTCCAAACAGGAAAGCCAGAGTGGCAGGATGGGCCACAGAGACAAGGAAGCAGCACTTAAAAAAGACTGCTTGTGATTAATATATTCCATTTCTGCTGTGAGGATTATTATTCACGACTGTGTCTGGCAAACTCAATGTGACAGGCCTAAGAAAGCACCCAGACAAGTTCACCTATTCTTAGCTCAGTGTACAGCAAGTCTCTGTTTTGAGGCAAGGACTCATTTTCCAGATCACATTTGAACATTTTTAGGATAATTGAGACAGCTGTTGGTGAAAAACTGCTGTAGCTTGAAAATCACTTGGATGTTTATACTGTAAGCAAACTGCTCTCCCTGGACCCTTGGTGAGGGAGAAAGGAGGCACCTCTTCACTTCTTACCTTGGCTTAACTCCATGATTATTGGCTGAGAAGCTGCTTGGTATTGGCAAGGTGAGAGACCAGTTTTATGGTGAAGGAACCAGGAGAGGGTTTAACATGTTCCTGTCTCCCTGTGACACTGAGAGGACCTCAAGTCTTTACATCATTACAGAGTCAAGTAGTGTTTGCTTCTTCCCCACCATGTGGGCACTGCTGTATTCATATTCATGAACCCTTCAAGTGAATCCAAGTTGTCAGCAACCTTTCTTTTTTTACTCAGAAGTGTGGACGTGTCAAACAAGCATCTTTCTTATGACCAACACACAGAAATAAGAAAGCACAGCTGACCTGCAGCAACTAGCCAAGAATCTTCTCTAAGTTCTGGCAAATGAGATTATTTCAAACTGTTTCAGTCTTTTCTACAGAAAGATTACCTCAACTTGTATTACTTTGCAGTGTGCAGGGCTTAGAGCCCTCAGGAAAGGAGATGGTACAAGGGGACTTCATTGTGTGCATTGTGAGCCCTGAGCATATCAATTATCAGAAGAATCGCAGAATGGCAAATCAGAACTGTTGACTGAAATAATTATGCAAAAGTTTTGACCTAACTACTACAACATGCAGCTAGAGCAGGTTGAATATGCAGTTCAGAACTGGTCCTGGGACAGAGGAGGAACTTTATATTTCCTAGTAGGATAACATCCATGTCTCAGAACATCTGTGTCACCCAAAAACAGAAATAGCAGGTTTTGATCTGTTCTGAGGTGAAAGATTTTCCTCTTTGGCCAATTGTCCTTCAGCAGTTAAATAGACTCTCACCCTGCCTTGTATGTAGCCCACCTCAGCCAAGCCTACAGGACCAATGCAGGGCAGAACATCTGTCCAGAACGTGGTTTGGATGGGGATACTGATTGCCCTGTGCCTGTCACACACCAGAGATCTCTGCCACAAACTAAACCAAGGCAAATGGGAGATTCCCTTTAGAAATTCCATGTGAGATCCAGACTCCAAAGCTGCTCACAAAGAATCAGCATCATGCAATGTTAATGAACACTGAGCTTAAGTTTCTGTATCACAAACATGATTGACAGAGTTCATAGATTGGTCCTGGTCTGCCAAGGCCCAGTGCTGCCATTTGAAGGGGTTTTTAATAATAAAATTACCACTGAGTAATTAACATTTTCTTTTGCCTGTCAGAATATATCCATGCTGGGGCTTGCACCTAAATATCTCTTGGAATGTATGCAGGCGTGTATTCCCTGCTTCTGAAGTGAAAATCAGATTACTGCCTTGAGTACTAGCTGGAGTTCTGAGGAATGTTTATTTGGCACCATGTTCATACTGTTATGCACAAGTGCATAGAATTAAAATAATAATTTCTACTTGATTTCATGCTTCTCTGGCTTAATGGTCTCTGATGGTTTTTAGCAGATCCATTATACATACTTAAATATAGAAAAAACGTACTGCAAGGCCAGAAAAAAAAAAAAAAAGAAGAATAAAGTGATGACCAAATTTACTCTGAAAAAAAAAGGTTGGAAAGAGAACTGCAAATATGACTTTTGCTGGGATTTGCCTTTGTGTCTTTTCTGGATAATATGACATCGAGATATTCATAATAATCAGTGGTGTACCCAAACCAATTTTCTGCTTGTCTCTATAAAATCCTGACAACTCCTGTTTTCCCTCTAAGTGCAGTTGGATGTAATTAGCAAATTGCTCAAGGCGTGATTAAAATGTCATTTTGTGAATCTGTGGTATCTTCAGGTCCCTTTTGAAGCCACTCACTACCTGCTCAGCCTAACCCCGTGCCACTCAAACATCCTGCCCCCAAATAAAGGGAAATCTTTATTTCACCCTGCAGCTCAGCAGCATCCAGCGCTTTCCATCCAACACAGGGAATACCCAGAGCGGCAGGAAGAGGCACCAAAAACTTCCAAGCAGAACAGGGATTGTCATTTTGGATGCCACTGTAAAAGCCATGGCTTGGAAAAGCATCCCTTGAGGGAGTGGCACTGCAGTGCCACGGAGTGTTGGCAGGCTGAGAGTGCTCAGTCTCACCTGGGCAGGCACTCCGGGGACATTCCGAGGGAAGAGAAGCAAGGCAATGCACACATGGTGTGTAACATGGGCAAGCAAACCCTCCCACCCCTGGGCTGCATCTGCACTCTGTGCTGCTCACCACTCCTCACTCTTCAGCCTCCAGACAGTGCCTTTGAATATTTGCTGCTTCATTCAGGCTCAGGGTGAAAAGAGTGGGGTCGCAGCAGCTTCACTCGGGGCAATTGGGAGCTGCTAAAGTCAAATGTTGTTGTTTGCCTGGCAACCAAGGGGCTTTTGGTGGGAAGGCTCAGGAGTCTGTTCTGGCAAGGCTGAAGTGCTCGTGGCCTCAGCATCAACCTTGGCATCCTCAGCTGTTGGCAACATCTAAAGAGACGGTTTGGTTTTGGTTTTGGAACAATTTATTGTCTTCCCTCCGTTCTCACAAAACCCGTGATATTTTTATCTCCTTCTGCCTGGGGGGGAATGCATTGATATTGCTTAACTTTGCAAGGCCTATTTATGCCTCATATTCTTACAGGATCTCACACCAGGACAGCTGACACACTCTGATGATAGCTCTGTGAAACCAGAACACAGCTCCCCTCTGCTGCCATACATTCACACACTTCCATATGGAAGATATTCCCAACCTCTGTCCTTTCCCAGGTTCTTCACCAGCGTTGTTCCTTTTGTGTGTCTTTCCGTGCTCTTCCAGATTTGGCTGGTTGGTGCTGAATTCCCACAATATTCCAGCTGCTGGATCATGCAAGAAAATTTAAGGTTTACCCAAGCACCTGTTAGTACAGGCTGTCATCCAGCAGTTTTAGTAATCCCACTTCTTCCCCCAACAGGGGGAAGGGCAGAACGTGAGCATTTCTTTGAAATTCTCTACCACTGCTATGTTATAATCAGGGTTATCTTCCAATTATGTCTTCATTGTCTCAACACAAATCATGCCTTAAATGATTAAATAAATCTTAGCAAGCACATAGGATTTTCAGCACTGCTGTCTATGAATGATTTGCATGCAAGTGAAATAGATTTGGACCTGTCCCTGAAAAAATTCTCTAGGGAGCTGTGAATTTTGCATATTTAATTATTACATAAGCATTTTTGTTTGGTATTGTTCTGGTAAGTGTATATTTTATTAGACCTCTGACGATTTAAAATAATAAATGTTTGTTCAGCAACAGCTGGTCTCAGATCATTATCTTATCAAACATTATTTATTTATCCTGCCTCACTGTTAACCCTTTGTTTTCTTTCTCAAGTCACAATATTTTATCTGGAAAGAAGTCAAGTTCCCTTTGAAAATCATCCATAGCAAACTGAGGTCATATGGTTTTGGAACAGATATTGGGTAGTACTTGAGCACTGGAGCTCCACCACCTGCAGGATTTGTGGTGTGCTCTGATGGATGCTGAGTGCTGTCAGAGACAAGTAAGGTACACCCTGACCTTCCCACAGAGCTGGTGACCTCTTGAAAAATAAATATATTGCATTGGCAGCGGGCTGGAGGCTGCTGACTGATGTCAGTGGGAGTCCTGCTCTGACACCCTCGGGGAAGAGGAAACCTTAATAGATTGTTAATGTCACGTTCCTTTGAAGTTTTCGAGAGGCTTTACATCCAGCACTCCCAAGGAGACACATGTGAGAGGTGTAACAGGGACTGAAAGAATCCCCACCTCACGTGTCTCAGCTGAGGGCTGTTGGTGTAGATGCACAGGATGGATACCAGCTTGGCTCTGCTTTCCCACCTCTGGATCCAACTGCTTGGTGGGATCCTTGGATCCACCACACCCTAAGTGGGATGCGGTGATCACAGTCCTGAATAAAAGCAGCTTACAATGACACCATCTGCATCTGCAGAGGGAGATACTGGAGAACTTATTAAGGCTTCAGCCTTGCTTTTTGGGAGGTGAGGTGTTTGTTCCTTGGCTGGAGGTGACCTTCTGCCATTCATAACAAATCACGGAATCACAGAAGGGCTGGGTTGGAAGGGACCTTAAGGATCATCCAGTTCATCCTGCCATGGGCAGGGACACCTTCTAGTATCCCAGGTTGCTCCAGCCAGGCCTTGGACACTTCCAGGGATGGGGCAGCCACAGCTTCTCTGGGCACCCTGTGCCAGGGTCTGCCCACCCTCCCAGGGAAAGATTTCTTCCCAATAAATAATCTAAACTTTCCCTCTTTTAGTTTAAAGTCACTACTCCTGGTTCTATCACTCCATCCCTAGTCCAAAGTCCATCTCCAGCTCTCTTGATGCTCCTTTAGGTACTGGAAGGTGCTCTAAGGTCTCCCTGGATCCTTCTCTTCTCCAGGCTGGACAACCTCAATTCTCTCAGTGTTTCTTCATAGGAGAACAAATCTGAATGTTTTCTTGTCCAGAGCAGAACCAGGAGGGAGAAGGAAGAAATACAGCCATCCCTCAGCTGCCCAGGGTTAATCATGGGAATACAAGAGATTTAAGTTCAAATCCATCCTCCTTATTTGAAGCAGAGAATTGAACTTGACACCTCTTCTCATCCCAAATCGGAGTGCATTAACCATGAGACCAGGGAGTCAATCCCTCGGTTTTCCTCTGCCTTCATCTCAAACACAATTGAAGTTGACGTTATTTAAACACAGAAGTAACTTCAAGGAATTACAGGAGAAATTGGGTGCATCTCAGGTGTCGTAGTGGCTGCAGAATTCCTCTGTAGGAGCAGCAGGGAGGGCACCAAAACTTAGCTCAGATGGAACAGGGAAGACAAGATGCATAAACCTGAGATAATGCCACAAAGGGTGGGTCTAACTCAACACCTACCGAAACTGGGAGCTGGATTTTCACGGACATTACACAACTTGAACCGGCAAATGGATATTCAGTTTGGACATTTTTTTAATCAGTTCTTCACATTTTTAACTGAAAAACATGGTGACATGGCATTAAAGATGAGGGGAATTGGTACAGCAACTATTGATCTGAAAGTAAAATAAATATTCCTGTTGAATGAATAACAGGCAAAGCACAACCTTCACTATAAGAGTTTTGACCCCCTATTTAATTTGTTGGATATATAATGCTTTTTCAAAAATACTTCAAAATATGATCATTTGAAGCCTCACCTGTTTTATATAACTCAGTGTGCTAAAAATTGCAGCTTTACATGACATTCAGTTCCCTGTGAGGTTAATATTCAAATAAATCAGAAAATCATTGAACTTAATTTCTTCTGGCCAGAGGTCATCAGATTTGTAGAGAGCTGTAACTCAAGAAAGGAATGAATTCTGAAATGCAGATCTCAAATAGAAGGCAGAGGGCATTTTATTTTCCCCTTGCTGTTAGAGTTTTGGTTTTTAAGCCTGGCTTCACTCCCCCATCCTTCTGGATGTCTTATCAGGAGAATCCCACACAACAGGACTCACAGCTCTGGCTCTGCCCTGTGGAAGCTTTTCTCACACATGTACACTCTGCTCGTTCAGGCCATTTCAGTCAAACCACTGCAAACAGCCAGGTAAAATGCCTGCATTTTTAAGATTTCATAAGAGAATTTTTATGTTTGTGATCTCAAATAGAGCAAGTTTAGCGAATCTTTCACTGCTCCTCAGTTTCTGAGAGTTCGGGACTAAGTTCTTCTCCAAAAAAAAGCTATTTACAGCAAACATTGAAGCATGTTCAGTTATTTTCCAAGTGACTGCTTGGTCTCCTCTCTTTCCTTTCATGTCACTCAGTCACAACCCTCGGCCAGGAACAGAGGCTGTGGCAGCTGAGGCAGCAAGAACCACGAATTGATGGCATCGTGTTGCTTTGGCTTTTCTTGCCAGCTCTTGTTTTCTTGTCTAATCTCTGCTGGCACCGTCCTCGGCTCTGAGTGTTTCCTGCTGCAGGGATCCCCACTGAAGCATTTCCCAGAAATACTGTACAGGTTTCTGTAACAACAGAACAATCCTCCTTGTGAAGTCGCCGTTATTGCTTTGCTGCTCCAAGCAGGTGTTAAATCCAATTTATGGTGATACTGTTTTGATTCACGACATCTTGATTGGGTGTATCCCAGAACTAAACTGCTGGGATGAGGGCTCGGAGTATGCACAGCATTATTGGGGTTGGGAGAGCCTTCATATTTCACTGTGTGCTTTACAAATACACTGTGACAGTTTCCCCTTTAGATTTTTAGGAGGCAGGAGGAGGGGGAAAAAACCTAAAAGGGCAGGAGAAAGTAAGTCTCAAAGTAGAGATCGGTTGTGTAGAGCTTGCAAATGCATCCTCTGGGAATTGCTATTCTTTTTTTCCTATGAAAACCTAAAACTTACAGATTGATTCTTTTATTGGTTATTTTATTGTTCTTTTATACAAAAACAGCCAAAAGTACTCTGTTTTTTTTTGCTTTAATGTTTATTTTTTGGAAGCACAGGAGCTCCATTCTCTTCTCACCAACACTTTATAAATGAAGGCAGTTTGAAGCTGGTAAATGATATTGGTATTTGTTGATTTTACATATTTGTTTTTTAAAAGGGGTGGAGCAGGGGAGGGAAAGCAAGAGACAAACCAGGTAAATAAAGATATGTTTATGTAGAGCTTAATTTTGCTCTACAAAAACAGAAGTATGGTGAGACATCTCTACCTCTGCAACCACACTGAGATGGTCCTTTGAGAAACCCCATGACCCAGAAATAGCTTTTGCGTGGCCTGAAGAAAGACTAGAAGGAGGTAAGAAAGAAATAACTACGAGATAAGATGTGGAGGGTTGGGGTTTTTGTTATGGCTGGATGGACAGCTGCAAGGGAAAGGTGCTTTGGGGTTGTTTGGTAAGAGAAATGTGTAATAAATACATAGTTTGAAGCAAGAGAGAGAAGAGGCAAAGGTGACTTGTAGATCAAGAATTAAGTGGCATGTGAAAAAATGAAATAACTCAGTAGCAGGGGAGAGTTGGAAAGGAAAGTTAAGATGTTACTGTTCAGGTCATGTTTATAATAATGAACTGATCTAAGAACAGCAGATCAAAAGCTTCAGTTTGCAGTAAATTAACTTGTGCAATATCTTTCACTTTTCTATTTGAAAGTATTTTGCATTCTCCCTTTGAAGATGAACTGAATTTAGAATTATTATAGAAAGAAACAACTTCTGTAAGTCAGAAGAAACAAGCAGAACTGTGCCTTCTGAAATGGCAGCAGATGTGTAGAGTTAGGGTATGCAAACTTCTCTGTAACTCAGACAAATATTCCTGGTCCAGCATTCCTCCTTCCCAGGCAGCTCAGACTCTGGTGCCTGACCTTGTGAAACGCATCCAGAAAATTCTGCTGTATTAGAAGGCGGGCACATCCATGAGCCAATGCCCTCAGCAATCCCCACAGTGCTGCTGCATTGCATTTTCTGTCGTGGATTATGATTCACACATGCAAGTGAAACAGCAGCAAAGCACAGCTGGCTCTCCAAGCGTGGGAAATATTAGTGCCTTACCTATTTACAGTCACGTGCACATTGAGCCACCAACTCGTGGTGTAACAGGAGCTCACTGACAAGAGAGTTGGGACAGTGACTTGGATGGAAACAGACTGGGGGTTGGAGTAGCACTTTGTTGTTCCCTCAGCTTGCAGGCAGATAGTCCGAGCCAAATGTCACTGAAAGAAAGGGAAAGACTTAGGAAAGAAATGCTTAAAGCAATCCAGGGCTAATATTTGCCATGCTCTGGGATGTCCTTGAGAAGGCACAAGTCTCAGGTCTTACACCTGCACCAATCTGACACATCCAGGTACCTCAGAGTTGTGACTACCCCATTTCCTTAGTAAGACCAAGAGAGCACAGGATCAACCCAGGTGAGACAAGGAAAAAGACACAAAGTAGGTTATTATGTAAAACCTCACAGGAAAGTCCCAGTTGAGTTGAGAAATAAACATTTCTCAAGACTCAACCCGGTGTCCTGATCAATATTGTTCACTTTATATCTGCTGCCCACCCAGCCATCCCTGCAGAGCCAACTTCCACTGGCAAATCACACAGCCCAAAAGTCTTCTTGAAATATCTAATGTCTTCAGCACCGTCATTAATCAAATTCCTGCACATATGGGGGAGCTTTCTGCTATTGGCTGAGTGACCCTAAGGCCAGTGGCATCTCCAGGACAAGCAAATACGGTGGGTGAGATGGAAACCTTGAGGTATTGATGTCTCCTGGCAACTACAAAAATGAAATAGGGAGAGACTGAGAGTTTACAGTGTCCTACACACCGAGGTCACCAGCAGGGACACTGTGCCTGGCTGTCATTGCTGCTGGGGCCACAGGAAGCAGGAGGCACCTGCCTGGATCCCTCTTGCTGGTCCACATCTGAAAAATAAAGTGAAATAGAGATCTGTGGTAGCTCTTTAAGAAGGTGGAGCATCAGTCACGCTGCTCATTGATAGCACTGCGTGTCCAAAAGGCTCTCGGAGTAGTTACCTCGTCCTCTGAGAGAGTGTGAATGCACTTGAGTGGTTTGAGCAGAAACATCAGCACACAGCATTATACCTTTAAACAAGGTATAACCTTCACAATCAGAGTGAACACAAATGCCAAAACATTTCAGAAAAAAATTTAATCTGAGCAGTTTGCTGTAGTTGCTAAGAGGAGAAGATGGATTTTGGTACAAATTGACTCACCTATTTTTTTCCCTCCTGACAAATCCACGTTCTGCTTCTGTCTAACATTGTCTTTGCTTTTTCAAGAGCATATCAGATTTTATTTGAAAGTAGAGCAAACAATATATTTTTTTAAAAGCCTTCATGTATATTTTATCCTAAAGCGATCTGTATCATTATTGATTGTTCCTGCAATAAGAAAGTTAATAGGATGAATTGCAAGTAGTTGCCATAGTAACTACCACTGGCTCTTTCTCTTGAAGAGGAAGCATACAATTAATTTGTCTTTTAACCTACTTTATTGCTGCAAAGTCCATACAAATGCAGCAGCACCGGTCCAGATTCATTATGCACTTCTGTGTCATTGTCCTCTTCAATCACCCTCTCAGATATACTTTTGAGAGTGTTTATGGAAAGAAAGTTTTCATTCAATGTATTTCCTGTGCTTTAATTTGCCTTGAAGGAAAGCAGAGATGGCCAGAGAATGAGTTGTTTTGTTCCTCCCCTTCACCCAACACTCCAGAGCCCATGCCCTGCCCTCTCCCCTGGCAGCAAAACCCTTTGGAGCAGCCCAGCACCGGGACAGAACTCTGAAGCCGACACACAGTTCTGGGCTACACTTGAGTTGTTTTGCATTTTATTACTGAATGGATTTTGTTTTAATACTTTTATCACGTCCTTCTGGCACCATTCTTTATTCTGTGATTATTATTATTACTTATTCTGTGACTAATGCAGGTTTGGGCAGTTTTGCCTGAATAAGGACTTCAGGATTTGGCACTCATTAACCCACTCCATTTCAGGTCACCCAGAGGAAAACATCTGTCATCTTCTGTAGGGATTCTTTTGGGGGCTGTTTCCTCCTAAATGACAGAAGAACAGTGGGGCAAAGAGTTTCTGGTTTGGTTTGCACTCCTTTTACACCAGAGAAACTCAATGTCTTTCATGGAACTTCTACTTTACAGCTGCAAAGCCAAACAGCAAACTCACTGATATTTCTCTTTATTTGGAAGAAACCATTATTTTATAGGGAAACCTTCTATAGGCTTTCCTGGTTTCACTTTGCTGGTTTCTGTTTCACTTTGGCTAATAAAGGACAGAGTAGGTTGATGCAAAAGAGGTACATAGTGGAATGATCTTCAATGTGTGCAATTTTAATGTATAAAAAATAAATCTAAATACTAAAACTATTCATAAATAAATCAATCCGTAAAATATTAATAAAATAATACTAAAAATGTCTATATGTATTAAGCATAAGTATTAGGCATGAAAGAAGGTCTCCCCTTTCCATCCACAGATGTTGCTGACCACAGTCCCAAAGCCAAAATGGCCTGGAGAAAACACGGAATGTGCAGTGACCTACACAGCTGGTTTTGCAAAGCGGATCACTATTGGATGGGGAAAGACAGACAAACTGGGGATCATGGGCTCACATCCATTGGAAGGGGTCATTTGGACCTTCACCCTCCTCACCAGGAGGAGAAAACCTCCCCAGCCACCAGGCAGTGATGGATCTCTGCAGGAAACGACGAGTACAGAGATTATTCCAAGGTACTTCCCTCAGAGTCATTTATAAAACACAAAAAAGAGCTTAGGATTGGGTGCCAAGGATAAACCAAAGTTTCTCTGTGCTTTCTTCCCTTCCTCCTTATGGAGAGCGAGGAAATTATTCCCAGCTAAAACCCCACCATATGCTCAGGTGTGAGCTGACAAAGACACACTGCAGCTCAATTCCACAGAAAGGGAGGGCAGCCCATGGGAGGATTTGCCTGGAGGGTGTTTGGGGAGCTCACCCAGCACATCTGCATGCCAAGGGAGAGGAGCAGTGGGGGAAGAGCAGAACAGAGGTCCCATGACCTCGGAGATGCCTCAGACATGAGGGAGGTTGAGAAGTTTGAGGGCACTGAAACAGCAAAAAAGGTGGAAAACTAATAACACAGAGGTCAGAGAGTGGGATCCTCATGGGCACAGCTGCAAGAGGGGAATTTTAAGCAAATTCCTTTCAGAGGAGAGAGAAGAGGTAAATCCTTGCAGACAGGTCATCCATTTTTACCACCTCCTATAACTTCAAACGTCAGTTTAAACCTTTATTAGATCAGGCTGGACATCAGAACTTGCTGAAATGTGCCACAAAAGGTGTGGGGGGTTATTTTTTTATGGTTTATTTTTGGATCAGCTAATAGAATTGTTATAATCATGAGGAGTGAGATCATACTTCTCTTCTCACGAAAGTACCGTAGGCAGAGCAGGGAACAAATAAGGAGAATGTCTTTTTAGAAAACCAAACCAAAAGAAAACAACTTGAAACACACAACTGAGGACTTAAAAACCTTAACAAATGAAGTGGAGCTCACAAAGTAGAAAAGTCTGAAGATTAGTACATGAAAGAACAGTTAAGGTAATTCAAACAGTAATGCAAAAATGAGATTTTATTTTTAAAAAAGGTGGTTTCTTTTGTCTCCTCTCCTCTCTTATGAACCTGAAGTGAACTTTCAACAGAAAGTAGTAGCTGGATCTATTCATGTTTGTTGACAAAAGCACTTTGACAGCTCCAAGGAAGAGGAAAGGTTTGAAGGACAAGAGATGTCACTCACTTCCCCACAGTAACACTCAGTGAGGGAGAGAGACAACAAAGACTGTTTCTATCAGAACTTGCCTCGTGAGAGGCAATAAAACAGCCACCCCAGACCCAGCTCTCCATGGAAAACTGGGTCTCTAGCTGATCATTCTCCTCATTTCAGTATTTAAAAGTCAACCTTCCCTGCTCTGGGGGGAAGAGACAACTCTGCCACAGCAAGGCTGCTTCTGCCAACAGCAGCACAGACATGCAAAGCCGTCGTCCCTCAGTTCTGTGTGTCTTAGCTAAACCTGGCTTAAGTGCGTCAGTTGTTCCACAGTATAGCCTTTAATCTCGGGTTCAATTTAAGATTCCTCATCAGCAGATTAGATCTCTGTCTGTTCCCATCAACGTGTAAGCACATTATCCAGCAAAGATAGAGTGAACTAAGTGAGCACATTCTCAGCCTTTTATGGCTTTGTGTTGTCAATGCCCTGGTAGCATCTCTTTTTTTACCCACTCACAGTCTGTAGACACCTTGCTACAAGACAGCACCTTTATTTCCTTTTCTATACCTAATTATTTTTCAGAGGACAGAGAAAACAGGGGTTTTTCCCTCTCAGGATGGCAATGCATCTGCAGAAAAGTGTTTTAAGAAGAGAAAGCCTTAACTCAGTGAGGAATATATGGGATGGCATTCAAGCCCAGAACCAGCTTTTTCATAACTCTGAAACCATCCCATCCCATCCCATCCCATCCCACCCCAGTGTCCCTCAGCCTTGTTCTGGAGCTCAGCTGTAGCAGCCTGAGAGCTCCAACACCCCTGAGGTGGGGACCCCCAAAAGCTAAAGGCAAACTGGTGATGCCCTAGAAGCTGGTGTAGATCTCAACAACACCCTCATCCTCTGTTCATGGATTCATTCCCTCCACCCCTAAATTCTTTACTTAGGTGTGACAGTAAATCCTGCTTTCAGCTGGTAACAGCCATGCCCAGTGTCTGGATGGTTTTGTTCCATTTAGTACGAGTGCTCCCAATTCCTCAATGCAGGAGCATTTCCACAGGAGGAATTGGGGCTTTGTGTTGTCACCACTATTTCTGCATTGAGGTAATAAATGTTGCAATCAAATTTGTAGATTATCACTGCATCTTCAATCCATGGCTGCATTTTAGCTGCTCCAGGTCTTTCAGTTATGAACATTTTGAATTTTACCAAAACAGTTTCCAGTTTAGGAAAAAAAAAAAAAAATCCTTTCTTTAGCATTTTTTTAATTACAATGATATTTATTTGGCTTTCCCCTCGTGTTTCTTCTGTATACCCCAGACAGGTTATTTTATGAATATCAAGGGACTGGTTCTATTTTTTGCTTGCCCCAGTGGGTTGTTATGTCAGTGGAGTTATTTTGAATAACCCTATTATAAAATAGGTCAGAATCAGGTACTTTTAGTGGATGAGAGGGCTGTTATTACCCCTTATTAAAATTTCTCATTGAGCTTTATAAACTTTCTCAATGCATCAGCAGAACTTGTGATGAAAGCACTAAACCCAAAGCTTTAGTCATTATTATTATTTATATATTCAGTGTCTCAGTGTTATCCACTGCCCTGGAAGTCTCATTTCATGGTCTTGTCTGAAGGGTTAGTGGGCAAGTTGATACCTTGATATGGTTTGATTCCTTTGCTGGACACTCCCAGTGTCTCCTCTGTTGTAATTCTCCATCATTAACTTAATTATAATAAATAAATCAGGTATACAACCATGACCTGGTTGTGTCAGGCACTGTAAAACTGAAAAGGAGACCTGAAACAGAGCTACAAAGCAAGAGGTGGTGGCAGAAAGATCTCAGTATGGACTGGGTGGACACCACCAAGGCTGGGACAGAAACACACAGGGAGCAAAGTGATCCTGCGGACAGCCCATTCCTCTGCCTGGTTTTTCTTGCAGCGCTTTCAGAGGTGGCAGGACTTGGTTCCAACAGGATTTAACCACTCCCAAAGCAAAGCCAAAAAGGAGGGGAGGGCTCTTGCAAGCAGTCAGCCAGTTTAGGGGAAAAAATATTCAGTCTAAAGGCAGCACAGGTTTTTGGATAGGTCCAGTTTGATGAATAACTCAAGCCCTGAGGGCAGCAGGGTTGTCAAATTGCTTCCTGCTCCTACTACTCCCTCCAGCTACATCATTCACTTTGCCTTCTCATGATTCAATTTAGCAATTCCTTTTCACATCTTTTAAAAAGTATTCCAAATTGTAGTATGTTAGTGGGCAATAAACACTTAATTTTAGACCCAGACAGCATTTCCCATCCAAATTTCACAAGTGGGGCCAGAGCTGTGTGGACAGAAACACCCATTTTGCTGCTTTGGGGCTCCAGAACAGGCTGGAAATTCTCAGACCAGGTGAGGAGGAAAATATCAGCGTATGCTGGACCACCCTGTGCATCAGACAGGAGATATATCGAATTATAGGAGACTTTGGGTTGGAAGGGACCTTAGAGGTCATGCAGTAACAAGGGACACAGAGCCTTCTTTCACCCCACAACATGTTTTGGAGGAGCTGTGGGTCTGGCTCAGGGTGTTGCTTTGGCGGTAGAAAAACCATCTGTCCTGCTCATCTCCACAGCCAATTTGTGAAAGAAAGACTAATAAATAATCCCAGAAGATTGTTTCTATTTCAGACCTCTCCTGCAGGGCAATAGTTGATTGCCAGCTCAAGCCTCGATACCCAAAATTACGAGGAGAGCATGTGCAGGAATGTGGCAAATAGAGCTTTTTAAAGACCTTATATTTCTTGCAGGGGGGATGACAAAGCTGGGTGTTCCCATTAAAGCAGCAGTGGGATGTTGGAAGACTCACTAAAAGTGTGATGCTGCTGCTGCCTGTGCTGACACAAGTGTAAAACAATTATTTTGCTAATGTCATTAATGAATTTGTCCAGCCTGCTGCAGCAGTTCAGTTCCATCATCATGCTGTTCTTCAGGAAAATTTTTAAAGCATAATCTAAAGTAAAAAAATAAAAAAATAAAAAAATCAAACCAGTTTCCCAGC
Organism: Scytalopus superciliaris; assembly: GCA_013400415.1. Classification (NCBI taxonomy): domain Eukaryota; kingdom Metazoa; phylum Chordata; class Aves; order Passeriformes; family Rhinocryptidae; genus Scytalopus; species Scytalopus superciliaris. The sequence goes on along the minus strand of VXBX01005888.1, from coordinate 1,570,427 downwards.
CAGAGAAAACTATTGCATCTAAATTGTACATTAACTGGGCTGTGTTCCACACAAAGGAACATGAACTTCTGCTGCACCATTTTTTTTCATATTCAAGATAATTATGTATTTGTCCTTGCCTTACCTTGTTCCTTTTTTGCAGCTCTAGTTACTTTTTTGTAATAAGAGCTCATTTAAATGCTTGGATTAATAAAATGACTGGTCAATGTGAGAGCTTACATGAACAGAATCATGTGCTGAATCCACCCCTGCTGTTGGTGATGCAGCTCCCAGGGATATGCAGCCACTGAGGGTCCAGCCCCACAGCTTTCTGAATGAGAAAATACCCTTGTATCTCAGGAGTGTGTCCTCCCTGGATGACTTTAAAACATTGATTATTGAGATTGAATGCTGTGAAGAAGGGAAAAGGAGATGGGAAAGGTGTGGGGGTCCCTAAGGGCATTCAGAGACCTTGATGGTCCTGACCAGCCTCACCTGGAGATTCCACTCACCGCACCCTTGGGCCTCTATTTAAGCTCAGCCCTGGGTTTTCACTCTGGTTTGGGTTGTGCTGAATGAGGGGTGGTGTCTGTCTTGGCTGTGACCCTCATTCACCTGGGGCTGGACCTCCTAGGACCTTGGACCTGTCTTGTTGCCACAACTCTCTTTCAGCCCTTGGTTTCCCCTGGACCTGCTCTGCTCATCGTGCTCAGGTACTGTGGGTTCTGGACGGTGATCTCTGGCAAGAATTCCCACCACCAGTGTGTTGGGAAGAACCCAGAGGTGTACTGGGGTGTGCTGCTAAGCTCTATGGATGTTTTCCAACCTAAGTAATTCTGTGTTGTGGAGGAACTTTGTAGTAATGGGCTCTAAATTACATTTTATGTGTTATATGCCTATTTCTTAAATGATATATAGAGGATAACATGGGTCTTATTGCTCATACCTTCTCTGAGTAGTCCCCCACAGATTTTTAGAGGCAATTCAACACCTGTAGGTTGGTGATTATACACAAGTTCTGTTGACATCAGTTTTATCACTGGAAGGCTTCTCCCCTTGTCAGACAGCATTTGAAATTAGCTTTTGGGCATCTTCTTATTCTACCTCTCACTGTCTATACCCCATGGCTGTGGCATCCCCTGTGCTTCTCTTCCTAAATCCCTTGTTGGAGTCCAACCTCATTCCAGTGATGCTGCTTGTCAGCAGGGCTCTTGTATCTCCAACAACACCTGACATGGAACTATAGTGAACACAGTTTTACATGAAAGACTTTGTAAAAAGCGGATTATAGAGTACAAAAAACATAATAATCTTAGTTCAATTCCACAAGGTAAATTTTCTTGCATCTCTGAAGGACAATGGGATTGTCATGGCATATGGGGAAAATAAAAGCAACTCTAATATTGCATAAACTTCCTTCCTTTTTTTCTTCTGCTGGTTTGTCTCTAGACTGCTGTAACAAATCCTGTGCCTGAGCAAATCATCCAATGTGATTAGACCTTGGATTCCTGCTTGTAGATGAGCCTAGAGGAGAATGTCCAAGATCTTTGAAGCTGAAAATTGAAAAATGAATAGCAGTGAGAAGCCAGATCTCTGAGCTCATGTATAGCATTTCAGAATGCTTCACAAAACTTATATATAATTCCAGTTAGCATATCAGCTGCTCCCATGGTAATGTGCTGCCTTCCTTGGCTGTTACCTTGTCGCTGGTGAAGCAGGGAGGAAAAATCAAGTCATAAGCATGTTTTAACCTCTAAATTTCACTATACCTGTAAAACAAGAGGTTGCATTAACCTTTGCAGGAGGGAGTAATAGCTGGTAATTTATATGTGCAATTTGAGGGAAGCACAGTTCCATGGGGTGATTACTGCAATAAATAACTGAAGTAGAACACCCTTGTCCTAACATAAACCCAACTTCATTTTTTCCCAATTCTCTGCATGAAGAGTGGAGCTGGGAGGGTGTGGAGAAGGAAAGGAAGCCAGAAGGGGAGCAGATGTAACCTTCCCATGGAAGTCAAATAGATCAGGAGGTAAGAATTTAAGATCCAGTGGATGAGATCCCAGTTTTTTCTGCAGTACCATCAATGATGTTCCCATTGTGTTATGACAAGTGAAAATAGAGAGGCAGTAGCAAAGGCAATAAATGCTATTGTACAGGTAAGCTGTTTAGGGCAGGAACTGTCCTTTAGTTTTATGGGAACATTACCTGACACAACCTTGTTCAAACCAATGAGCAGAATTTCAGTGAGCTGTAGGCCAAAGTGATGGCAGTGCTGTTACACAGCTAATAATAATTTGATGACCTTTGATAAATATTTTTGGCTTAGCTTCATTTTAATTTAAGAATGTCTATATGTAGCAGAAACATCCATCAAGCTAAAACCTCCTACCTAAACCAAATATTATGTTAGTTCCTTCTACCAGCCCCTGTGTTTTGCTGCAGGAGCAGTACTTGTTTTATCTGTTTACTGTGGCTTTTGCTATTTATGTTTTTCCCTACCCTGGTCTGTTGCTAAGCTTAATAAATAAACTATGGGACGAACCAGTGGGGAAACACATTCCAGAAAAGAATTTGCTGGGGATAGAGAGAAGTAGTTGAAAGGTGGACATAAAGAACAGTGGAGTGGAGCACCTCACAGAGGATGTCTTTTCACACCCTGTTCTCTATTCTGCACCTGGCTCATTCCAAGGTCTTTGTCTGGCCCTCCCTAGCCATGTGCACTCAGGGACTTTTTGGATGAGTATCCCAGCTGGAATCAGCTGCTGCAGGGTGGGAGGAAGGGGTGGTTGCTCTGGTGAGAACGAAGCTGACCACAAAAAGCTTCAAAGGTCAACAGCAGCTTGAGTCCCACCTGGGTGCCCAAAGGCAGCCAGCTCTTGTGTCCCAGCAGCAGTGGGATGTGCCATGAAGAGCAAGTTCTGCCCACCAGGCAGGTGGCCACTGTCCCTCCTCCCAGACAGCCCCGGAGGGCAGCCTTGAGTGGATCCTGCTGCTGCACTCCAGAATGGTGTCAGAGGAGGAATTACACCACATTCCTCATCCAAAACTGCCTGGCCCAGCAAATGCATTTGCAAGTCTTGCCTTTGGCTGTGCTGCCAGCTGAGCATCCAGTAAATTCCCTGAACTCTCAGCTCAACCTCCAAACCCATGGCTTTGCTCTCCCAGCCCCTCCATTCGTGACTCCTGCCCTGCTCCGCTGCCTTTGGCAGCACTGAGGGGCCAGGCCTCATTATCCCTGCTGCTGTCATGGTAGGGCCGAGGTGCCTGTGATTACTGTGATATTTTAATGTATTTTTTTATGGTTAAAGCCCAGCAATAACTATCTAACAGACTTGTTCTGCTGGACTAGTGCCTGTGGACATAATGAACGTCTCTTGCAGGGAATTACTACAGGCTGCAGATGAGGTAGCCTGTAGTTTAGTCCTCATCAAGCTCCTGGGTGTATAATCAAAGAGAAGTTGACAGAGAAATTAGAGTTGAATGCAGAAATGATTTATTGGTTTTCTGCCCACAGTGAAGTTGGGGTTTTTTTTTTTTGGTTTTTTTTTTTTTTTTTTTTTTGACCTAAAATATTGTCTTTGCTGAAAACCCAAGTGTGTTGCTCACTTTTGGGTTTCCAACACCTTTTCAAACTCTGCACTGAGAGTTCTGGGAGTATCCTAAATTAAGAAAATCAGAATCAAACTCTTGTGGTACCTTTGTCAAGTGACTATTACTCAGACATGACCCCCCCTGTCAAATACTTTATGGTTTTCTTGCCTAAAACTATTTTTTCAGCAAAAAGCCCACTCACCCCAATTGCCCAAAGCCTTCTCTAACTTTGAAACAATAACATTTAACTGTCATGTGTGAAAAAGAACAGATGCCTTAGTCCTCAGTGTGGCCATTCATATGCTTTTTCCAGTCAAATAGAATCAGCCTGGGTCCTTTCAAGGTTTTTTTTGGTTGAATTTTGGATTCACAGGGAGACCATCACAAAGGCTGGATGGCTGACACAGTGTAGATGTTCCAGCTTTGTTTAGATCCATATGTTGAAACTCAGGGGTGAATTAAGCTGTAAAGGTGGTGTTTGAGGCAGGTGCTTTCTGAACTTGAACAATCTGTTGTTGTGGCTGTGGCATGAGATACAGAAGACTTAAATCACTAACAGAATTGAGTCTTCAGGCCATAAAGCTAATTCATGTTCTATAGTCCTGTCCAATGTACCTGCTGGAAAGCATGAACCCACAGTGCCTGTTCTGAGGAAAAAATAGCTTGTGACAGGTGATTTTAGTGGAGCTGACAGTAATGTATGGGGAAAAAATGTATCTGACCTTCTTGGATTCTTCCATCTACTTTCACAAGGTTTAGAGAGCTCTTCTCTTCCTATGCTCATGGTTCTGCACTTCTCCATTTTGCAGCAATCCCAAACTTCATCTGCTAATATTCATTCCTGGTGTGCCTGCTTAACTCTGGTTATCCCATCTGTTTGCTGCAGGAATTGGATTGTGCCAGAGAACAGGTATCAGACTCACAGGCTTTAGGTCGTGGGCAGTGATGTGGGAATATGAACAACCTTACAGGCTGATTCTGGATCCCGAGATGAGCTCTGGAGCTGGAAGTGATGAATCCAGCCATGGGAGGGGCAGTATAAAGTTATGGTAAGTAAAAATTTGAGAAGCAGGTTTGAGTCTCTGAATTTTGAGATGCTGCACAGATCTGGGAACTTTCAGAGGCTGTGCAGAATAGCTAGGAGGCCAAACATCAACCTAAATGCTTGGAAGGTTTTCTTCTAATTGCTTTTAACTTCCAGCTGTCCATAAATGAGGAGCAAAGTACTTTGTTGTTATTGCTGATCAGCTTCCATAAGCATCACCTAGGAAATAATCAGCAGAAGCTGTAAATGAGATCAGGACAAGTGCCTTGGTCAACCTCTACTATGAGAATGTTGTCAGCAGCAGCTCTGTAAGCAAAGGTCTTGATTAGGACTGAAAAAATAAGAAAGTTTGCCTGGCTGTGTCTCAGAAGACAGCAATATACTGATTTGTCATTTAAAAATAGATTAAATTTTTTTTATATTTACATGATCCTGCCATTTAAGTCAATCTTTTACCCCCTGTTCTCATGGGAAAGGCATAAACCCGTTTCAGTTCATCGCTGTGTGAGTAACAAGACTGTAGAAGGCTTGCTGAGGGTGGAGCTGACGGCTGGAGACCAGCACCTGTGTGTCCTTGCACACTCCACCTCCAGGTTCCTGTCCCATGTGGTGGGGAGACACTGAAATTGGTTAAATACATTGGACATCTTTCACTTAAAGGTGAAGGCCCCTCTTACAGGTAGAGTTGTGACTTTTTCTTTCAGGAAGCCTTTTTTGTTGGCTGAATCCCTATATTAGGATGCCTGGACATATGCTGCTCCCAAGCCCCTGCCAGGGCATGCTGTCAGTCATTTTACCTTCTCTGCAGGAATAACTCAAGCTAATAATATACTTCATCAAAGCCAGCAGGACCTGCATTAAAAACTATCATGATTAGATAACTTACTACATTTACTTCTGTATTTTTCCAAGGTCCTGTATTATATATTATGTATAGTATATTCAGAATTGCTGATTATTTTCCAACACAAAAGGCATGTTCAGTACCACAGTTTTTGGCTGAAGGGACCTTAAAGCCCATCCAGTCCCACCCCCTGCCATGGCCAGGGACACCTCCCACCAGCCCAGGCTGCTCCAATATGGCCTTGGACACTTCCAGGGATGAGACATCCACAGCTTTCCTGGACAACCTGTTCCAGAGCCTCACCACCCTCACAGGGAAGAATTATACTTTACAGCAGGAATTCCCATGAAAAAGCATCAGTTCCATTTGCCTCTCCTTAGTTTCCCATTAAAAAGCAAAATTATCAAGAAACCAAACATTTCCTGGAAAGTTATTTTTTAGCATTTGATTCTTGCTCTCGCTGGAGAGGTAGAACAGCCTTGTTTCCAATTGTGGGATAATTTGTGTAATATAACAGGATTTCTGGATTTATTGTCTAGTGTTTTGTTTAGCTCATGACAAAAACATTTTGTTGTGAGGAGAAATAAATGCTTGGCGATATAGGCTTGATGTGGGTTGTTTTGGGGATATTTTTGCTGTCTGGATTTACATTTTGTGCACCATTGAATATTTGCTCATGAAGGATTTAAAATTGAGGTATTAAAATAGCTGAGAAATGGGAGTGAGGGGGTGCTGGGGCACATGGGAATTTAACAATTGGGTTTGCAGTGTTGAGGAGAAAAGATTGGCTATTTTTTATTAAAAAGCTTTGTCCAGGTGACAGGCTGCGTGTGCTCAAATGCTGAATATTTCCTTCTGTTCACTTGACACAATACTGACTTTCACAACTGATTTTTTTTCTTTTGCCCAATCCCATAAATACTGCATGTTTTTTTAATGCAAGTTGTTATATAAAGCTAAAATTAGTTTAGAGACTGTCATACTTTTGGAAAGAAATCTGAATGCCATTCAGTAGAAGTGACATTGGGTTGTATTGGAGAGACTGAATAGATGATGGTTTAAATGCCCCTCTGGAACATGAATACAGACATTTTGATTAATGTCTTTGTCATGGGCAAAGATTATTTAGTTAATGATTTGCAGTTTCCTTTGCCTGGCTCTAGGAAAGCTTGCCAAATCCCAGGGTGCAAGGGAGGAACCAAGCAGCTTGAAGCCATTGGGTTATTCATGTGCTTTCAGCACATGCCCAAAAGCTCTTCTGGATCAGGCTTGAGGCTTGCAGGGAAATAAACCTCATAAAATACTAGAAATAAAAATATCTCTTATTCATACTTTGTGTTGCAGGGCTCAAAAGCTGAAAAGAACTGTGAGGGTGGGTGGATGTGGTACGATTTGGTGCTGTTTCTGTGGTGCTCCTTCCAGGCTGGCGTACCCTGTGCTGGAGTGTGGCACTGAGCTCAGCCTACAGGCACGGCACAAGGCCCAGCTTAATTAGTTTTGCAACCTGAGTTGGCTTGAGAGCAGCTCTGGTGTTTTTGTTCAGTGCAGGGAGAACAGGAGGGGCAGGAGGTGGTGCTGTCCCAGCAGCTGGGGCAGTGGGGGGGAGCAGCAGTGGCCTTGTGAGGGGTGTGATGGTTTAATACCCCAGCTCTCCCTGAGCACCACATGCTGCTTGTTCACTCCCCTCTGAGCGGGATGAGGGAGAGAATCAAAGGGCAAAAGTAAAAAGAAGAGGGAAAACTCTCTGGGTTGGGGTAAAGACAGTTTAAAGCAAGAGCTGTGCATGCAAGCAAAGCAAAATAAGGAATTGATTCCCCACTTCCCGTGGGCAGGAAGGTGTTCAGCCATTCCCAGGAAAGCTGGGCTCCATCGTGTGTAAGGGTGACTTGGGAAGGAGAGCCATAACTATGATTGTCCTCCTGTTCTTTCTTCCCTTACTTTATGCCATTTGGTCCAGAATATCCCCCTGGTCACTTGGGATCAGCTATCCCAGCTGTGTCCCCTCCCAGCTCCCTGTGCCCCCCTTTGCAGGGTGGCAGCACAAAGGGCAGCAGAGGCCCTGGCTCTGGGCTAACACTGCTCGGCAACACCACAAACATCTCTATTATCACGCTGTTCTCAGCACAAACCCAGAGCACAGCCCCACAGCAGCCACCGTGAGGAACATTGTGCCAACAGCAGCCCGGGGGGGTGAGGAAGGGGCAGTTCCTGGGTTATCTGGGGCAGCATTGCCAGTGGGAAGGGGGCACAGGCTCGGGGGGGTGGGCAGTGCCACCAGCACGCTGCTGCTTTACTCCAAAGGCTCAGAAAGAGCAGCACCGAGTTTGGGGCTGTAATGCTAAATGCCTTTATCAGCAGGGATCTTAATGCTCTCTTTTATCAGTGAAACCAGCTGTGATAATTCTGTGTATGTGAAAGAGCAGCCCTGTGCACGGTGCCATTTTTAGTTGCAGAGCTAATTTTGAACCAAACATTTCGATGTTTACATGTGAAGTTCTCTGTAAGCAAATTTATTTTTCCAGTCCTGTTGTGTACAGTCTGTCCCCTTCTGTTCTAGATGCACATTATATTTATTTTTGCTCTCCTCCCTCTCCATCCTTAGCTTTCAGAATGGAAGCAGCCATTCAAGGTTTAAACAACTTAAGCAGTTACTTTTAAATTATCTTAACATGTTCAAAAACCTTGCCAGATTTACCCTTTGGAAGGTAATAAAATAATTTTGAATAGAATGTGACCAGATAAAATGAATATGATTTTATTATTCATGAATACTTTAACCTGAATGCTTTAGTGCCTACATCCCTCTATTATATTAAATTATGGTGAAACATAAAACTGTCACACTGGGGTTTGTAGATTGATATTCCCTATGGATTCCCCTTATGCTTTTCTATAGCTATCCCTGCTGCTGCTAATGGAACTGGTCCTTTGATACCTTTTCTACTTACGTTCTCCCTCTGTTGAATCCTTTGAAGCCCCTCTGTATCTGGTTGGGAGGTTATCCCTCCTTTCCCAGAGAACACACAAATAACCTTATGTATTCCCACCCACATGTGTACTTTTGTATCTGACTTGCTTTTTATTTCTCTATTTTCCATGTGTGCACTTCTGGGTGTTTTTTTCCCCCTGACATCACACTTTAGGGTATAGTTTTGGAGTGATGTTCAGATATTTAGGAGAGATTCCCATTAAAGTTAATGAGACATGTGGCTAAATGCCTGTGCCCTGCATTAACAATACCCTTTACTGTTTATTGTCTGGCTTAGAGAAAAGGTCACATTGGTTTCTTGCTCCTAGTTCTGGATCTTTACCTTCTCTTTTAGGCCTTAGAGGTCACTGAAAGAGAAGAATGTGAAGCACAAGGCCTTGCAAGGCTTATTTTTCCAGCTGCCATAATTGTTCCTTTAGCTCCACTTCTTTTGAAAAGGAGCTCTAGGAATTACACACCAAAGCAGAGCTTTTATCCCAAGTTGTCAAAAGCACAGTGATGACAAGCTATTGCTGAAGCACCACAAGATTCGCTGTGGTGTTTTGCACAGAAAATTCCACCAGATTTTCAGAGAAGGGACTTTTATCCCTCTGTGCTCGCAGGGTCTGGCACAGTAGGATGCTGGCTCTTGGCTTGGGATGGCCTGCTTATCCCAATATAGACAATACGTATTAACAATCAGTATTTGCTGAGGTGATCACACAGGACACACCTTCACCTCTGTCCTTGCCTGAGCATTTTTTTTTGGTTGGAAATTCTGCTGCCATGGCAGGAGGAGGAGGAGGAGGAGGTCATGGTGAATATGGGGCTGAGCTAAGACTGGAGAGAAGAAAAGGGGAAGAACTGCAACTTCCCAGCTGTGTCCTGTGGAGTGCCAGTGTAATTCTAGCCCCTCCACCAGGGCTTGGGTTACAGTAGCATCTGATTGATCAGGAAATTAGTATTTCTAAACAATGTTCTAAAGAATAAATGTTATTTAATTTCCTTGTGCCTTAGTCTTCTCACGGGGATTATGATATTTAAGTCTTGGTAAACATGAACTGAGAGCCTCAGGTGAAACATGCAGTAAATGTAATCTCAGTAATGTGAGCAAGAGTCCAGATTTAGATCCTTTTTTTTCATTCATTTTATTAGCCCAAAGGTAATCTCTGTACTCTATTATAATGGAACCTCTCTGGTATAATGAGAGTCAGCTATTCAATACAGTCCTCATCAACATTGTACTTTCTTCTTGTTTCTAAACCTCTGTAGAAAATGGCATTAACCATTGTATTGAGCTGAGGAGCTGAAGTACATCAAGGTTAAAGACAGCTTCTGCACTAAAAAGGAAAACAAGTCTGAGATGAAAATTCTGAAGTAAAAAAGAAGAAAATAAATACATTGGGTGAAATGAAACATTAAAATTAAATGACTAACATGGGTGGGTGAAGTTCAATATAAGTAGGAGTGTTTAAGATGAGAAGGTTTTTATCCAACAGTGAATTGGCTAATGATGTTGCTAATGTGGGATCCTACAGCTGGCTGTTTGTTTCTGAAGGCTCTGTCCTGATGTTGCTGCTTGGGGAGCTACAATTATATGTTAAAAAATGCCATTTATCTGTGCATGCCATCAATCATTATAGAGCCCTTTTTGCTTCTCATCTCAATGTTGGGAGCAATCTATGGGAGTGGAAAGGGACTGTGTATGGAAGGCAGGCTCAGAGATGCACACAGCTCAGGATCAGACCAGTGTTTTCCTTTTTGTGCTTCTTTAAGGGGAAAAAAAACCCTAAAAGAGCTAATAGATAAAGCCAAGCCTTTGATCAAAAGGATTTCCAAGCAGAGAGCAGTGTTTGCTAACTTTCTGTGGCAGCAAGGTGAACTGGGGTATTAGCCCGTGTGGACAGAAGTGTTTTGCTCTTTATCCAGGGAAAGCGCAAGTATTCTGGTGCAGAAGGCAGGAACTAATTAATTGGTTAATAATGGTGCCATTAATATGCTTATTACTCATTTCCTCTGCGGTATCACACAGGTGTTCAGTCGTAAATAGCTGATGTGCTGGGCTCTGTGCATGCATGGAATGAGAAGTGTTTCTCAGGAAAAGAGTGATCACTCAATTCCGTGCCCTCCAAGGGCTCTGATCTTCCCTTCCCAGCAGCTCGCCAAGGGGAGCTGCCCTGTCTGTGGGAAGGGCCATCCTGCACCTTCTCACAAGGCTGTGTCCTCTTCATGTTGTTCAACATCTGTGGGAAACAGTGGAAATTAAATTAGCACCCAGCTTTAGGTCTTTGACACAAAGAAAAAGCAACTGCAAAGCATCTGTTTTCTGTTTCCAGCCTTGCTGAGCCCCTCTTTGGAGACTGGGCAGTCATCAAAAATTCCTGATATTTGCTTATACAATAACATATGCAGAGAAGGGAGATGTTTTCAGATCCATCAAGGTGACTTGGAAAGCCATGTCCTCATGTGAAGAGGGATATGGGGAATTACAGCTGAGCGGGTAATGAGTTGTGAACCAAATAGTTTGGCACAACACTTCCAAAGTTTCACTGTAGCTGTAGCAGTGTTTTATTTTGATTAGAATTTATATTTCCAGGCAAAACCACATTTTTTGATAATTCTGAAACTGGGGCCTGGTGTGTAAGAAGTCATTGCAAGTCAGCTTAACATGCAAGATGTTTTGAATCATCTGCAGGAACCCTGAAAATCAATACTTTCAGAGCAAGTGGAAATGGAGATTGAAGGAAAAGTTTCAAATGAGCTATATTAGGAATTGATGGCAGTTAGGATCTTGGTTGTCTGTGTCTCTAATTCTTATCAGAAGCAAAAAAAAAAAGGAGGTGCAGTCCCCTATTTTCCAAGTGTATTAATGAAATTCAGAGAGAAAACTCATCTGCAGAACTGATTTGGATTTTGGATATTTCATTGACTTTGTGCCTTCTCATCTGCAGTCTTGTCTGGGGTGAACTGTTAGACTGCAGTGAGATGCAACTGCTGGAAATGGGTTTACTGGAAAAGTTTAATTTCCTTGGTCTGCCTCTTTTCTCACGTACCGAAAATGATTATTTTGCCTTTTCTTTTCTACTTCTTAATGAAAGTAAATTTGCTGCATTGGAAACTTTCATATGTCCTGAAAAGTAAAACCAGGGCACACCTGCTACACAAGAATAATAGTAATAACAATAATTGCATGACTAATGCAAAAGGATTGTTGATGAGTCCTCAGTGGAGTTAACAAATGATGAGGATGCTCAAAAGAGTAGCTCTATTTGCTTACACTTCCCTGTACTCCCACTTCTGCTTTTCAGCAGTTGTTGGAGCGTTCCATGGGACTTTGGGAAGAATTTTGGGGCTCTCAAATGGTAGCTAAAATGTCAGGTGTGTTGAAAGGTATCCCAGCTCCTCAGAGTCCTTGAGAAGACTCAGTATTGATTCACATTCATTTAGAGACATATTCCATCTGTTGTATTTTTTCCCAATCAATATTTTTTCCCATTTGGCTTCTGGCCACGGTCAAACTGTAGCCCAGCATTCCCATGTCAGCACAGAAATGCAATCTTTGGCTTTAGTTGCAAGAGCATCTGGCCCTCTTTACCTTCTGCTCACCCCACCTGAGGCACAGTGCTGGGCTGGTGGTAGGGAGCCTTAAATTTGATAGAGAAGTTGGTTACAATGCAGTCCTGCAGCTTAAATGCCATGACATTTCCTGGGTATTAACATAAGAACATTAAATTAAAGTTATGTTCCATGGGGACTGTAGCTTTGTGTGGCTGGGGAGAATTCTCTTGCTTGTTCGATGAGTTTAAGCTGATTACATTTGCAGTTCATGCATTCCTTCCAGGGGTACCACTTGGAGGCACAGCCAGGAGTCAAATTTTGCCCTGGGATGCTCTGACACATCTGAGTTCTTCCCAGCCCTCGTGGGCTGTGAGCCAGGGAAAGCAGCTGAGTAAGGGCTCTGTGGCTGCCTCTTTAAATAGCCAAATGCCCATTGTGGTCGGTGTAAATTTGCATTGGCCTCATTGCCTTTCGTGCAGCTCTGGCAATTTACATCAGCCTGGATGTGCCCTATTGGGTCCTGAATGGCCTGAAAATGAACATAAATGGCAGCTTTGCTGAGGGTGGGTAGTTGAAGGTATAGATGACACTCATACTCTGATTAAAGCTCATTGCAATTAAGCAAACATGCACTCTCCTGGCTTTCTTGTGCACTGATTCATGCCCTGCAAACAGGAGCATTGGCTTTGGTTATTTGTTATCCACATAATCTAAGTGCTGCTAAAACTGGTGTGCTGTTTCTATAGTTATTATGAAAGAGGATCTGTTGTTTTGCAGTAAATTGGAAACTATAACTTGGGCTTTGATTAATCTTTCCCTGGAACGTGGAGGTCATCCCTAACTTCCAGTTATTTCTGTTCTCCATGTGTATTAATTTCTAGTAGCCCGGGGTTTAATACATATTTCTGTGTTTCATTTCCACAATTAATGGCTGTAAGACAACGCAGATAAAAATGCAAATGAGCAACTTATCTTTATGCTTTTCAACAGGATGTTTACAATTGCAGTTACAGTGAGCTTTTAAAACTGCCCAAACAGCTTTTCCTGCAGATATGAAAATTATAAAGATACCCTTATAAATTACAGATTTAAAAACTGCTGTCACTTTAAATAGCTGCATTTTTTATGTTTATTGAGACTATTTTGAGTATAAATGCAACACAGTTTTTCTTTTTTTGTAATTCAGAGTAATACATATTAGCATAAAGAGAAGCCCAAAGACATATAAATATGTATATATATTTTTTCTTTTCCTCTGCAAAGATTTTAGAGTAGAGACCCATAAAAGTGAGTGTTTCTTGCAATGGTTGCCTCTAAATTCTCCTCCTGGATGCACTGCTGTGACAACATCCTGGAATCAAACACGGAAAAGAAAGTACAAGGAAATTGTGGATCTTGACAAAACCACGGGGCTGTTCCAGCTGCAGCATGATGGGGGCACTGGGAAATTAAAACTTTTCAGTTTTCCCTGAGCTGCATTTCCACAGCTGGTAGTGAAAACTTAATTTCTGATTATGTGTTAGTTAAAGAGCTAATGCAGTTGGGAAGAGCCTGTTCCAACAAGCAGATAAGTTTTCTTTCACCTTCTCCCAGCTAAAACAAGAGCTGGATTAGGGCAAATGGGATAAGGAGACCACGGACATTGAAAATCTGCTGCCTTCAATGCATTGTGGTTTAAAAGACTTTTTTCCTGACCTTTCTGAACATTTTATTGACAAGATGGGTTTTCATTTAAGTAGTACCAGGTTACTACTTCACTAGGCCTTGTGGCTACATCTGAAGTACAGGCAAAATGTGAGCCCATGGCAGGGGGTTGGAACAAGCTAGTCTTTAAGGTCCATTCCACCCCAAACCTGCTGTGATTCCACAATTCACCCAACTTTGCTTTGTGTGTGCGGTGCTTAGGGTGGTCTCTGCAGGTGTGTTGAGTTTGTGCTCTCTAGGGCAAAACGCCTGGCACTAAATGTACAAGGAGGCAACACTGACAGTCTGAATCCTTCACAGTCCCCCTGCTTTGTCAGTTTTTCCATCCTCAGCCTGGGGAAAATGAAGCCAACTGGGTGGCAAAGGTTTACCCAGTGAAGGCTGAGCTATTAGACAGGGGTAAGAGCTGTAACTTCAGAAGTGGCATCTGCAAGCCAAGGTCTGGAAGCAATGGATCTCTGAATGTGGTTTGCAGTGTAGTTCTGCACATTCAAAGAGTTTTGGTGCAATAATATAATAATTCCTCACTTCACTGGAAGGTGTGGATTTATCAGCCAGAAGTTGCATGTTTTTTCATCAAAATGGGTTTCACCCAAGCTATATTGTTAACATCAGTCTTTCTAGGTGATTAATTATCCTGTTACATATTCCTGAATGTCTGTCGCTCGTTTTATCTGTCAATCCCAGTTTCTTATGCTTGCTCAGCGCTTGTCAGTGCAGTATTTGGAAACAGTTACATATTAGGCTGCAGGCTGGGCAACTTTGAGCTGTGAGTCTAAATTGGGAGACCAGATATTAATTATTTCACACTGGGGAGCATAAGATGGGTATATGCATCTCTGGCACCCCATAACCTCACCCTCTACTTACACCCCTCTAACTTGATTGTTGATTTATACCCAAACTGATTCCTCCTCATTGATGTTCGAACTCCAATGGTAATGTCAGAAGTTGAGCTGAAAATAGAGAAAAATAAAAGCTTATTGGGAGTGTGTTTTCAGGTCAGTGAAGGGGCAAGGAAAGCAACAATGTAGATGCATGAGGAAATGTTGCCTGGGGCAAACAGTTTCTGCACAGGCTGTTTTAGGTGAAGAGAAAGAGGTAGGGAACACCTCTGGAGTGCTGTATGTCTGTGTGGAGCAGGGTATCCAACACCCAAATAGACAAAATCAAAGCCAGTATTACATCCTTCTTATTTGTGTTCAAATACTAGTAGCAAATGGTGTCTGAACTGACATAAAGGCAGCAGGTGGGTTGGCCTCTCTTTGAGGTTGTTTCCTGCCATTTTAGGTGGATGTTTCCATGCAGGCTCCCACTGTGGTTGTGGTGGCAAGAATCATAGCCCACAGTGGAGCTGGCACTGAGTTATCTCCATTTGCCTGTGATTCTGTTCCTGTTGCAGGATGTGTTAGAGCTCAACATGGTAATAAACAGAGTTCTGCAGGAATTTTGGTGCAGATTTCTCATCACCTTCTGTGGCAGCTTCAGCTGAGCACTGAAAGCTGCATTAAGCACATGGTTTACAACCACAGTGGAGAGCCTAAATCTCTTCTCTCTCTATTCTGATCATATCTTTGTGACTAATTATATTTCTAAGTTATGCCCTACTATCAACTCCTCCCCACCTGCCTAGCAGAGGGTATGTTTTATGTAGTGAGGTTGGCAATGTCCCTCTGATGTTTGATCTCCTATTGTAGACAAGACTTGATAACAGTTAATAAATAATGAGTTTCATTTGTAGCTTATTTTGTTATTTTACTTCCCTGTTGCTTGCACGAAGTATAGTTCATATGTTCTGAACTCTTGCTCTTTCATCTGTATTCTCACAAATGAAGAAAATATGCTCAAGCACATTTCTCTCTGCACAACAGGGTTGCCTTTGTCAACATAACTTTTGAGGGAGCACAGGGTGGATTCGTGGCAAGTTTGCCTTCAGTGTAGCAGTACTGCAGGAGGCACCACCACCGTGCTGGGAAGGGAATGCCCTGGTGGCAAAGCTCTTCTGCCACCCTCCAAAACTCAACGCTTAGTCTCTTGACATGGTTGGCTTTGAAGGTCTGCTGTTTATCACTCTGGTACCAGGTTTCCTACCCAAGACCTGGACAGGTTTTAGGCTACCCTTTGCTGAGATAAAGCAGATTTAACTCATGACTTCCATCCTCCTAAAATGCAGGCTCCCTGCCGTCAGTGATTAACTCAGGAAGGTTTGAGGATCCCCAGTGAAATGGTAACCTCTACTTTTCTGAGTCTGGCAAAACTCTTGTCCTGGGGAATTTGGTTGCTGAGTTTCTGGTTGTCAGGGAGGGAGAAGGGGAAAAACATCAAGCCCTAAATTTGTGGCAGTTCACCTCAATACAGATAGATATGCAGTGACTTGCAAGGTGGGAGAGAGGAAACCAGGAGCATAAATAGAATTACGTTTTAAAGAAGGCTTTATCAATAAAGGAATCTAAGGTCTTTTGTTTTGGAAGAATGGGTAGAGATCCCAAAAATGGAGAGTTATTGTATTTACTATGGTATTTACTACATATTATGCTTTCCTTTCTATCTGTGAGTTTAACAGGACCATCTGTCAAAAATATTAGTAATGGCGAAGTACACTGGATAAGGCAAAAGTAATTACTCACTTTCCTTTGCTCCAATTTACAACAGCTTAAGAAAAAAAAAATCAAATAATAAAGTTCCCAGGCAAAATCTGAGCTTTTTTGGTGTCATCTTTCCCCTCATATCCTTTGCAGAATATAATTAAATCTGCCCTTGGTAGATGTGAAAGAGCAATGTTGTTTTGTATCGTTCATCTGCGTGCATTTTGCTTTCCTAGTGTTGTTTTTTTTGAGTTTGCAAGGGAGAGATCACTGCTGCCTGTCTTCCCAACACCCCTCGGGTTGGTGCTCACACCAAACCCCAGCTAGAGATAGTGCACAGCCTTCTCAGCTGTCACTGCATCCTTCCCACCATCTGTTTGCCATCCCAAAAGGCTGCCAAGGTTCTGGGGGCCTCCTGCATGGGAAGATTATGTACCACTTGCTCATCAGCTCTGCAATGAGCTCCAAGATTGTTTGTTGTTGCTGGTTTTTTTCTCTGAAGTGCTTTTGGATGTGAGGACGGGAGGCAGTTCTTTGTTCCTCATCCCTGCTGCAAGTTCCAGGTCTTTCCAGTGGGTTTTTTGTGCTGGTACAAGCAGAGTGTTCCCATTTGATGCGGAAGTTTAGAGCCATGCCCGCATTTTGGAATGAGATGAGTTTGCTGGGAGCAAACAATGAAGCAAAAAATAGATCATCTTCCCAGGCTGCTTTTGGCTTGGGCTGTGAGTTGCTTGGCAATGAGCTTTCCTGAAGCTAGGAAAGGACATGAGTGCAGCACTGAAATTCTCTCCAAAGCCCAGCTCGTGGCCTAAACTCGCACAACTCCCCCTTATTAGGACTTTAAACTTGCACTCTGAATCCATGGGGAAATTTGATCTCCTTGGGTTGACTTTTGGAGAGATGAGCTCTGGAATGAAGTCCAGCAGAGCTTATGCTTGAACACTGCTTCTTGTTTCTGCTTCTTGCTGGATGTCAATATTTGGGATGTATTTTGCATGCAAATTTCAGATATTAGACAATAAATGTAACTACTAAAATGTACGCTTTCCTCATTATTCTACACATGCTGTCATTTATATCACCTGTAAGAATACCCCAGTTATATAAATATATAAAAATAGTGTGTAGGCATTAAGGAGGAAACTTGAAAGTCACTGATACAATGCAAGATATCTGTATTTAGTGTTTCTTTTCTGGCAGTAGAACATGCTGGATACCAATTTAATGATCTTTCTTTGTAAGTAACGTAATTATCTCAACAAACTGACTTTCTGAACAGAACTATTTTTGTCTGGGGGAGTGGAAGGGAAATCAGAAGAACAGGAAAGAGAACATTAAGCTCATTTTAAGTACACACATCTATCTGGAATTTTATTGGTCCGTCCCCATTTTTTTAATTTGATTTTGTGCAGCAATGGGTCTCTCTCACTCTTCCAGTTGTGGTTTATGTCTGTCCTTATCTTTCCTGACTTGGAATGGCAAAGTAAGTGTGGGTTTTTTTCTGTTTCCAGTAAGGGTTTTAACTTATAAATTTATGAAATATTGTTTAATTTGGTATAGGAAGCAAAATCACCTTCATTGTCCTTTCTAAACAGTCTTTAACCTCAAAATTCTCTAGAATTTGGATCTTTCATGAGCCTCCTGGAGACATTGTGGCTGTTATACAAATTATGGTCAGGAAATGTTTATTTTATATTTGGATGTGGTAGAATTCAGTCCCTGTCAGTGGAAGGGACAGTTTATGGTGGTGTCCACTGATTTAGTAATGTTTTTCTGTATGAACACACTGGGTAATTTTTCAGTCAGAAACTGTAATAAAAATTATAGAGAAAGATGAATCATTTGAGTTCGGGCAGTGCATAAATATTTTGAAGTTTATGCCCACCCTTTTTAATCTTAAGAAGTTGGGGACCTACTTTACACTGGGGTATTTGAGAGATCTGCCCCTGCTTAGGGGACCATCATGCGTTGGGAGGGTTTATCTGATGCAGTAATGCAGGCAAATATCCTCAATTTTAAGATAATTTTTTATTTAGTGCTTTGCTCCTGTGTAAAAACAACTAACACCACTTTAAAAGTGGCGTTTTAGCTATTTTATTTCCCAGTGGTCACAGGCAAAGATATGGCCTTGCACCAGACCTGCCTGTAAAAGCACTGAATGCTCTCAGGAGTGGGCATGGAACATCCTGGCCAAGAGGCACAACACCCACAGGAATCCACTTCAGGACAAGGAGTGACAGGCAGAGATGTAACAGGTCTTAAACTATGAGATTAATGCTAAGTTTCTCAGGAAAAACAAACAAAAAAAGCACTCATGAGAGATCCATCTAACTTTGTTTTACATCCACAAAAAGCCCCCATGTCAAAGTAGGTGTTGCCATTACTTGAGTTAAACCATATAGGCAAAAAGGGGGTAATAAAGCAAAATAACACCCAAAATTATTTTGACATACTGGTAAAAACAAAATCATGTCAAGAAAAAGGAAATGAAAATATTTAAAAGTAAATTTTTTGTATAGATGTGACACTGAAGTTAAAGAGTGTGTGTATACCTGCTCAAACCCACATAGAAATCAGATTTTGAGATAAGATATGGCTTAATAGATATCTCTATTGTTATGGTAGAAGTAATATGGAATATTCTATAATATTTTGAAATAAATTGTATATTTGAAAATATTTTTCATCAAATTTAACTGGTTAATCAACCAGCTTTTCTGTTTCTGCCACTGAAATTCTGCATGACAGGTCGTGTGTCATTCCTCCTGTGCTTAAAGATAAGTGGGAGCAGTTTCTGAAATCAGCCAGCTCTGGGTTCACTCCTCTGGTCTCAGACACTGACACTCCTCCTCCATGTGCCACAGGGACACAGCTCTGTTTCCTGCTGGATATCTCCTGACTTGTCTGTGACAGTAAAATTTTCCCTTTCATGATGAAAATCTCCTTTAAAATAAAAGACAGATGAAGAAAACAAAAATGACTTCACCGTGAAAGCAGCAAAAGAAGATGTGCAGCAAGCTGTTTGCTGGAGAGTCAAAGCAGCCTGGCAAAGATCCCCCTTTTATGCCCCCATCTAGCTCTTTTTAATTATACCATTACTTTAATCACACCTGTCTGACATCCCACTCTGAGCATCCCAGCACTGCCAGACAGGGAAGTTTTTGACTTGAGCAAATAAAATCTGATTTCTGAGCGCTCTGGTGTTACCCATTGTTCTTGTGGCACTGAGACAGTGGAGCTGTCCCCGGGGAGAGGGGTGGGTGGGGGAAGAGAATCTCTTTTGCTCTTTTTGATGTGATCTTGGTGTTCTTTAAAGTGACAGGTCTAAAATCTAAAGAGACCTTGAAGCCTTTTTCTTACTGAGCCAGCAAGAGAGAGGCACTCACAATTAAACTGGGGTGGTTTGGGTTGGTTTGGGTTTGGTTCTTTTTTTCAACTACGGCAATAATTCAGCAAATTCTCTCTACAAGACATTCAATCTCACCTAAATTCCTAAGAGATCACTCAGGCTTTAGGGACTTGACTTGGGGCAAGCTTATTATGTTGTTTTCATCATTTGGTAAGTGGGAATAAGATTTCTGGGATTTCCATTTTTTTTTTAGGGGAGGTGGAAGCAGGAATGGATGTCCCACACTGCTGTCATAACCTGCTTTACAAATCATTAGCATCTCTGGAAGGGTAAATGGTATTCATGCATTCTCCCAGCAATTTGCTAAAATCAAGCATCTTTTAGTGCATAAAATTGAACACCAATGACAGAGCTCAGGATAACAGAGAAACAAATTTCTTTATTGCCACAGCTCCACAAAAAAGAGCATTTCTCTGTAATCAGACTGGTCTTGATTTCACTCAAGAACAACAGAGTTTCCTTTTAATTGATTATTTCTGCTTTGGGACTGGAGTTTTCTGGTGCTTTCAAGGCTCTGTAACGGTGCAGTGATGACAAGAGGAGGAACCAGAGAAACCCAAGTGATTGTGTAGTGCCAACTTAGCAGGCTGGAAGGGACTCGCCAACAAGGCCAGACCTGATATTTGCCTCCAGAAAACAGTGTTTGATCTGCTCACTCTGCCATGTGGGGGGGACAGAACAACATTCACAGCTGAAATGAGGGAGTTGGATGCTCAGTGGAACCAGGGGTTTCTTTTAATGTTCTGATGTGATATTCTGTATTCCTGAACAAACATAAACAATATTGCACCCAGATATGGATAAGAGAAGGGAAAGTGTCTACATGGAGCCAGACTACCTCATTAGGCAGATCATTAGGGAAGGGGAGGAGAAAGAAGAGGAAATAATTGGGCTGATGGATTCAGAGAACTAGTTGTAGTTCTTTGGTTTAAATTCTGTGGATGTCAAAAAGGTATTTGTTTTTCTCCTTGACAGTGAACAATCTAGTTTGACTCATTTTTCACTGCCATGATTAGGGTGGTCAGGAGAAGACTTTATTGTTGTTAATTACAGAAAATACCACCCTTTAAACAAGTTAGAGAGAACAGGACAAATGTAACACACATGATCTGAAACTGTAAAGTAAATCAAGAGATTTCTGTGAATTACATGAATATAGGTATAGATTTTAGCACTTACATAAAAAAAAAATAGTTGAAAAGAAGATAATAGCTCCTTGGTTAATGTACACGAGTCTTAACTCCACTTTGCTAAACAGCCTCAATTATTTCAAATGTGCCTGGATGTTTGAAAAGGAACAGCTTTACAAACCTGAAATATATAGAAGATTAACCATTACAAACAACTTGAAGTGATCCTGAATTCTTGCTGGTGCAATAACAAGGGATAAAATCTATAACTACAATGTTTCCATACAGTGCTACCCCTGTGGGATACTTCTGAATGTGCTTATTTGAAACATTCTGGAAACAACCTTGGAAGTGTTTTCAGTAGGAAATGCAAATTCCCTTCGTTCTTTCCCTCCATCTCTGCTACACCACTAAGTTTTGCATTTTAAAGATAAGATTTTGGCTCTGGGCTAAGGTCTTAGTGCAGAATGCAAAGGAAAATGGCTCAGATTGGAATGCTGTACCCTCATTCTTTCCATGCTGCTGGCTTTGGTCTTTTACATGATCTCATTAGCTCAGAAAAGCCTCCTTTTCTCCACACCCTCCCATTTGGTGTCTTATTTCTGCTCAAGGCTCCTTATTTCTCTGCCCTTGCCCAACAGCAAGAAAGGAGCCACTGATTCCCTGGAGTGAGCGGGATAACATAAAGGAAGCAAAAGCTCCTTGTTTTTCCTGGCTGTGCCACCTGCAGGATTGGGAGTCTGTATTTCTGATACAGAGCAGTGCTACAGACACACCTGAGCTGAATCACCAGGGGCTCCCCGAGGGTTTAGTCCCACCACATTTACATATTTAATAATTCCATGAAATTAGCACAGATCTCAAAACGGAGGAAAGGGAATTAAAAATTGCCTCCAAAAATTACGGAGCAAATTAGCTGATCCTCTGAATATCCAGGCATAATTAGAAACCAATAACAGCTAGAAAACAAATGTCAGCCTCAGCTGGAGGTGTCAGGAGGAAGTCATCAGTGAGCACTTCTCTCCTTCCCCCAGTATAAACAGCAGATGAGGTTATCCTGAAAATAAACAGAGCCCATCTGCTGTCCTCAGATTCAGTAAAGAGGGAAGGTGAGAGGTGACATAGAAGATGCTACCAGGAGATGGTAGAAGGATGTAGATTCAAGAAGCTCTTTGGGCCCTGGTGTCTTGCAGGGCTTTGTTCTCTTCTCCCAGTTCCAGCAATGGAATTTTGGTACAGCACCATTGCAGTCCACTTTTTTCATGTGTACTATAAACTCCCCAGCTGGCAGCAAAAAGGAGCAGAATTTCCCTGGGAACTACAGGGTCTCCCTGGACCTCAAGGGACTCTTGTGCTTTGGGACCTGAAGCCTTTCTATGTCCTTTAAGGAGGAGGTTCCACTAATGCCAGCAAAGGAAATGCTGACAGTGGAAACTCAGCTGATATTCCAAAACATCCATGGGCTAAAATGGTGCTGAGGAATCATCTCATTGTCAGCTTGGACTGATATTAGATGACAAAAGGAATCATTGCTTACCTGGAAAACTCTTGACCCAGGCTCTGAGTTTATAAAAGGAACAAAATATCCTCTAATTTACAATGTGGAATATAGGTCATACTGAATGGCTGATGGTAATATAGGAAACAAAAGTTTTTAATGTTAGTTATTAGATGGCATCTGTAAAATAATCCATCAGGATTGAATCTTGCAGAAATCCTTTAGGTAAATTATGATAGAAATTCTGGCCTGAAAGATGTTGCCATTCTTAAACTTCTGAAGAAAGGGTTTCAATTCATCATGCTCAGTGCTCCTGTTCAGTCTTCTGAGGTTCCATTTGAACTGTGCTGAACATTTCTTGGTCCACCCACTAATGATTTGCAAAGGTTAGAGAGGGACTTTCCAGTTCCTAAATTTGTTTCTCACCTCTCAATGCCCATCTCAGACACTGCTGGTAATGGCATTTAATGGGCTGCTCTAACAGAAGCAAAACTAAGCAAACTCCTCTAAAACCACAAATACTTTTCCTAGGATTTCAACAAGACTCAAAGTAAAAGAAGAAAAAAAACAAACCCACTTTTTCTGACCTCCTAAAAGCAGATATTCTTCTTCCTTTCAAATTTAACAGATCAGACACCACGAGTGTACTTTGTGCTGCTTAAAGGCTTGCCAAGCCCTGAGCGAGTCTGGACAGAAACGCATTGACAGAAAGAATTACAGCCCTCTCTGTATTTTTCCTTGTATTTCTTAGGACATTCAGCTTAATTGATTCCCTTTTCCAGCACTGGGGTTGTATCCTGGACTCTCTGACACTAATAGCAAAAAAATGTAACTCCTTCATTTGAAGCTTCATATTTAATTAATGAGAAATATTTTTCCCATTCACAGAAAACACCCCAACCCCCCCAATTTTGAATTTCTTCTGGAAAATCTGACAAATATTTTCAAATTTCTTGTAATTCACTTAAGAGTCTGTATAGATTTTTGATTTATTTCAAACCTGGATTAAGCTTTCAGAGCTTTATTTCAATGCAATTATTAGTGTTTTGTGATTCAACAACTTTTCTTCTCAGGAATCACAAAGAGTTCCTGAAGCTGGGCCATTCCTACAATTTCTACTCTTTGTATTCTTGCAAAGCTCAAAATCCACATGAAATGTTTCAAATTGAGGCAGATAATGGGAGACTGTGTCTACATCTGATTTCTAATAAAAATCTGATCGATTCTGATAGATCTGTTTCGTTTCACTTGTCAGTAATTTTTGCAGCTGGGTAATTGCAAAAGTTTCAATACAGTCTTATGTCTAAAAAAAAAAATCATCCTTTTTATTTATTGAGTGCTTAGTTATATTTATAGTATTTTACTTTTCAAACAGAAATTTTATATATGCTTCAAGATTTTGAAATACATAATTTTTTCTCTCTTTTCAAAAATGTAGAGCTCTATTTCCCCCCACTGATGTGCATGTTTCACTGGGGCATAGTAAGGACAAATCAATGAGGCAGGTGTGCACAGTGAATCACCAGGGGCTTAGAACTGCCTAAAGATATATTAACTCAGAGTGAGTTATGCATTAAAATACCAGTTCTACTAAATATCTGTCAGCATGATTTCTGGATAATGGAAAATTACCAATCCTGTTCCCTATTCCATATAACAGCACTGGGGCCAAATTTATGAAGTCCTGTTGGGTTTTAGTGCAACCCTTTGTGCCAAAAACGTGTAGAACTTTCAGAAATATCTGCTGAAAAAGCCTGTTCTGGAAACCAAAAAGACAATTGTCAACTTCACTGCAGCACTGAGGGAAGCAGAGCTCCAAAAATAGCTGTATTCCATGAGCCCTGATTGCAGCATATCATTGGATTCCTACATGGAGTTCAGCAAAGCCTCATTGACACCCATTTATATGTACAAGTAAATCCAAGAAGTTCTAATTATTTAAACCACTTTTTGTGTCATGTGCCTCTTATTTTTAGATTCCTACAGTGGTTTACTCAACAGGTTTTGTAAAATCGTAGAATCATGGAGTGGTTTGGGTTGGGAAGGAACTTAAGGACCATCTTATTCCACCCCCTGCCATGGGCAGGGACACCTCCCACCAGCCCAGGTTGCTCCAGGCCCCGTCCAGCCTGGCCTGGGACACTCCCAGGGCTGGGGCAGCCACAGCTACTCTGGGCACCCTGTGCCAGGGCCTGCCCACCCTCACAATCATTAATTTCTTCCTAATATCCCATCTAAATCTCCAAGTTCGAACTTGCCTGCAAATGAAAGATCTTCCCCGCCCTGATCTGAAATATTTTCTGCACTTGTCTTCCTCTGCTTCGTGCTCAGGATGAAATAATTTTTCCTGCGATATGCTCTGAGGTTTTCCCTGTGAGCTGCACGAGCAAGCACTATAATTCTTCATTAGCATCAGGACTGAGAGCCCGGAGCATTTCTGACAGGCAGGCAGGAGCAGCTCTGCTGTGCCATCCTACAGGGAGGCCCCACACATTCCATTTAGCTCAAGGAGCTCGGATCTGACTGCAATAGTTTTTTCTGTCCTTGAAGGAAAAGACATCACCATCTGCTCTGTCTGCAAAACTCCTAGTTAGGAACATGCAGAGTTCTGAAAATAAGGATAAAAAGGATTAAATTCAGGAGCCACCAAAAGGTTAAAATCAAGCCTGTGTAAGGAAGAAATGGGAGAAACATCCCTTGCCTTAAATGCATTTGAAGTCCTCAAAATGTAGCTATAGTGTGACTTAATAGATGGAGCTTATAAGGCTCCACTCTAAAAGGGAGTTCCAGCTCTTGAAGAAGCATGCATTTCTCAACTATTCCATAAAAATGGGGAATTTGGTACAAATCCTGAATAGCAGTGATAGCTGAGTGAATGATATTTCACCCTCAGCTAAGGAGAGGGAAAGGTCCCTGGAGGGTGACTTAACCCAGCACTGAACTCTGTCCCCAGGTGCCACATCCGCTTTTCAACACTTCCAGGGATGATGATTCTCCCTATTCCAAGTCCTGACCACTCTTTCAGTGAAGAAGTTTTTCCTAATATCCACTTAAATCTCCTCTGGGACAACTTCTGTAGATGACTCCTACAGCTTATTGCTGTGGGAAGTGTCTGCGGTGCTGCAGGTGTGGGTGGTTTTCCTTGGGGAACAACAGCTGGAAGTGAGCCCTGGAGAACTTCCAGCCTTCCAGGAAGGCATTTGGTCTCCTTCTAGCTCCCTGCTCAGCAAGTGTGTCATTAGTGGAAAATCTATGGAAAGGGGAGGGTGAAACTGTTGCTGTCTGATGGTGATTCCCCACTCAGAGCCCTCAAGGATCTGGCACTGGTGGAAGGAGGGTGGAGTTAGTCCTGGCTCACCCAAGAGGAGTTTTCACTCTCCCCAAAAGTCTCCTTGGAGCATAACAGGTGGACAGATAAAAGACTTTAATTGCAGTGCCTGCATATTGCAGTTGCTAACTAACTTTTCAAGCATCACAACTCCCACCTTGAAGCTTCAAAGGAGGAGAGAGGCTGATATTGGTTGTATGAAAGAACAGAATGCCCCCGGTGTGCATCAGTGGCACTGTGGCAGCAGTGCAACCTTAAACCCAGGGAATTTACTGTGTATTCCCCGAGTGTTTGGATAAACTCCTGGGTTTTTACCAAGATACTCATTAGAGTTGCATAAATTCAACTATAATTTCAGGGAAATTATGGCAGATGTAAGTCAAAGCAAAGCAAATCCTAAAAGAAATCCTACAGAGGGTGCAACAGAACAATTGAAGCGTTCCTTAAAAATCAGCTTTTGTGTTCATAACATGGTAAAAGAACCTGTTGGTGGCAAAAGTTTTGTTTTGAAAATATGCAGATTCTAAAAGAGCATTTTAAAAGCAAGAAGGAAGACTCAATGGGAATGCTGTTCCAGCTCTTTGGAAGCCAGACATTACTCATGGAAGTAAGCAGATAATTTATAAATTCGGAGAAGAAGGAGTTTTACATTAAAATAGTATTTTTAGCTGGACTTTGGCATTAGTATGTTATGTTAGATTATCAAAGTCCTTAAAATATTGACAGTGTAAGAAAAGATTAATCTGTGTAATTTAACTTTTCATACATATGAGTCACACTCATAGGATTTTTACCTTTTGTGCCCATGATTTTGAGTAGCTTTAAGGATTTGTGATTCACACAGGGTGTGACTGTCATCCTTTCTCTCCTCCGTGCAAAATCTGTATTTATATTTTTAAACTATGTTTTCAAAAGTTGTTCTACATTTTTACCCTAGTTTTGCTCCAAGTATCTTTCCTCTGCAGTTGCTCAGTGTTTTATTTCAAATCATCTAATAAAGAGCACAGAGTCAAGATTCTCACGCTGCAGGAATATTAGACTTTAAACAAATGCCTTTATCACCGTTTTGCAGTCAGTGTTCAACTAAATGAATGGATATTTGATCCAGTGTTAAATTAAAAAAATATTTGTAATTCTTTATAATGTATTCCCTTCCCTATCCCAAGTGCCATGAAAAACAATTCAGATTTCAAGAGAGCCAGGAATAAAAGTATGAAGAATATTATGCAAATATGTGCATAAATATAAATCTTCTTTAATATCTGCAGTCCTGATGCTTGTGATTTTATCCACTGAGGGGAGAAATACAGCCTGGCTGTGGTCTTGGCTGTCTTCATTACTTGAAATCCTGCTGTGATAAAGTGAGCGATCCAGCCATAAAACCCACCTCTTCCTCTTACTTTTTGTATCTCAATTATAAATAATTATTGCCATTTTTTGTGATTCGGTTTGTCCTTAAAATAAGGGTGGTTGTCACTGCAGACCTTGCTCAGGGTTTTGCATCCAGGCAGCGGTGCCTGGCACACTCGGAGTGCTGCTGGAACACACAATTTCCTTGGCAAAGTCGGAAATCTTCCTTTTGCTGGAGCCAGAGGATGTTTCTTGGGCTACCAGGAAGGGAATGGCTGTACCAGGCTGTGAGAAATGACAGTGTTATGGAATGTGTGGGGTCTGCAGCTGCTTCCAGGACAACCTGGTGAAGCCAAATGAGCAGGCTGTAGTTGTTTCCCTTCCTGCCAAGGGTCAGGATTCCAAAGTCCGAACTCTGCTCTTTAGGTAAACCTTACCCTTCTGCAGGCACGAAGCTGAATCTTTTCCATGCCTGAAACAACCACTGCTGACAGATGAACTCCAATGGACTTTGATGTTAGAAAGCTGTTGGATACAAACTTTTCTAATCTTAATTTGCCTCCTCCTTGTCATGGCTTGAAGTGTTTTCTCGCCATCAGGAGGAGGTGATCCCACTGGGAACAGCTTCCTGTGGAAGTGTTGGTCTGCTGACGGTGGTTTTGACTTCTCCAAGATTTTAGGAAACATCTATATGTCATTTCCCTCATTCTTCTCTGAGCTCAGTGCCCAGTGTCTGACACATGCTGCAATCCTGCACTGAATGCTGTTATTACCAAAATAACAGTTCTGATAATTATAGAATAGAGAGGCATCTTATGAGTCTTTTTGCATGTATTTTCTTGCCTTAAATGAGGAAATATTGCAAGTCGTCTGGATTTCCTGCATTCCAGAGTTACCTTGGTCAAGAATAGTCTGTGTGCTGCTTAAAAAATCTAGACATTTTAATGTGTGCAAACCCCACAGATATTTGTATTGTGTTACCCTAGTTTATACATATATATGTATAATTTTGCCTCTTCTATGCTTTGAGTTTAGACTTACATTGTTTATCATATTGCTACAAACATAAGCAGATAACTTTGACAAGGTGATAGATCATCAGCTTGGATTGACTTTCCTGCCTTTCTCCTCAGTGCTTTGGTGAAAACCCTTCTGATTTTCTCTTAATGCTCTCACCAAAGCAGTCTGACAGCAGCTCCCAAAGCCTTCAAAAAGTAGTGAAGCAGTAATATGCATTTGTTCCAGGCCATGCAGAGGAAACGAGTCCAGCTCAGGCTTAGTCTTTTAAAATGTAGTTGATAAGTCTTCACACATCTCGGCAGAAGCTCTGGCCTTATTTCCCCTAAACAAGGATCATCACTCAGATCATATCTGTGGTTTAGAGCAATGCTTTATTGCTTTGTTTTCACCTGGCACGTTGCTTTCTGGGCTCCTTGATATTCTGCTACCTATAGGCATTAGAAAGAATGTCCTATAACCCCTTCTGGCTCTTATTTCAGTGGCCTTGAAAATCAGACCTAGTCCCCCAGAATATTTAAAGTTCTTAGCCCATTGCAGTCTATGATTTCCTCACCAGTGTGAGGGGCAGGCACTGATCTCTGCTCTGTGTGAGCAGGGACAGCACCCAGGGAATGGCTGGGGCTGTGCCAGGGCAGGCTCAGGTTGGATCTCAGGGAAAGGTCCTTCCCCCAGAGGGTGGTGGGCACTGCCCAGGCTCCCCAGGGCAGTGGGCACGGCCCTGAGGCTGCCAGAGCTCCAGGAGGGTTTGGATGATGCTCTGGGGCACAGGGTGGGATTGTTGGGGTGTCTGTGCAGGGCCAGGGGTTGGACTGGACGATGCTGATGGTTCCCTTCCAGCTCAGGATGTTCTGTGATTCTGTGCCCAAAACCAAAAAGACCTTAGATATGACATCATGCCTGAAATCACCATCACCTTGGGATGGAGCAGAGGGAAGGTCTGTGACAACAGGGAATTGAAGGGAGAAATGAGCCCTGCTTTCCCTTGAAGGCCCAGCTCACACTGTGGTGGCATCTTAAACCAGCCACTCCAGAGCAGCAAGTGGCAGGGGCTCCAAGCAACTGCAAGAAACACTTCCAGCACTTTTCATATGAAATGACCCTGATTTTCTATACCCAGCTCTCCTGGAAATGCTCTGCTACTACAGTACCTGTGAGGAGAGGTGTTATGAAAAGCTTTGATACAACTTCAACCTCCAAAGTAATAATTATTTCATTTTACTTATACGTGAAAATGATTTACTGCCATATCTTCAATAAAAAAAAAAACTCATGCCTTTAGTGAAGACACTCCCTGTGCTTGCAAACATAATGCTGTTTGCCTCAGAAGCTCACAATGGAAGGAGAACCTGTTACAAATTCAGTCAATGATCCAACAGGAAATTAAACCTTTTAAAAATGGATGAACCAATGGACCAAGAGTAATGGAAGAAAATGCACAAAACAGGAAGAGTGAGTCATTAATTTAATTTAAATATGATTTCTTATTTTTTGGCAGTACAGCACCAAGGTCTGACATGATTTCCTTTTTCAAAAATGCAGCAAGATGAGAACAGAATTGGAACTAAACATTGAAAGGATACATTTTTTCTTTTAATTAGAAAAAAAAGATTAGTGTCATACTGGGCAGGAGAAAAATAGCAGCAAATTTTTAAACCTCTGAATCTCAGTTTAATATAAAGTAACCCTTTTTCTATGACTTTCTGAGGAGGGAAGGAGTTGTTCTTGTTCTATAGTATTTAATTTACTGCAGGATTCCCACTCCCAGACCACACCACTGGGATCTGATTTCCAGAACCTCGTTGTCATCGTGATTAAAGATGATGGTGCTCTTATCACTGATAATATCACATTTTTGAAAGAAAAAACAGCAATTGTTGTTTGTAGATGAGACGTCAAGTCCTTCCCATGAACACACACAGCCCTGTGGGGTAAAACTCTCCTTTGTGGGTGTCTGAACACTTTCATAGGAACATATCCACAATTCTGTGATGGAAATCAGCACTTTGGTGGCAGTTTTGCACCTCAGGGTGTGTTAAACTCCTCCCTAGAACACTGATCTCATTGCTGCTGGAGCAAAGGGAGCTCAGCCAAGCTGACAAGGGGATATGGACGGTATGAGAAAACATCAAAAGTCCTTTCTTGTTTTCCTTACCTTTCCATTGCTAAATGGATCAAAAACTAATCAGTACCAAAAATAAAGGACCTTCCAGGTACCTAAAGCCAGTCATTTTTGCTGGGACTTTTGTTTCATGGTAATGCATTGGTTTAATCTCATCCACAAGTGGTTAACATTG
Organism: Scytalopus superciliaris; assembly: GCA_013400415.1. Lineage (NCBI taxonomy): Eukaryota > Metazoa > Chordata > Aves > Passeriformes > Rhinocryptidae > Scytalopus > Scytalopus superciliaris. The sequence continues at coordinate 1,540,121 of VXBX01005888.1, read as the reverse complement.
ATGTTGCTCATTAAGTCATGAAAATTTTGAAGATAATTGTTTGTTTCAAGGGGTTTGGTTTTTTTTTTTTTAATGCTCTTTTTAAGTTTTCCTTTTCTTTGTATATTTGTCTTGTCTACACCCCATTTTCTCTGCCCCTGTAAAATCACCTTTGTGAAGTCTTTTCCTCCTCCGTCGAAGTCTTTTCCTCCTCCTTCAAAGTCTTGCCTTATTGCTTTTTTTGGGAGGTAGGAGTGCAAGAAAGGAGCTAAACCACCATCTGTGTGCCCTTGAGGGGGTGATCCTGTCCAGAGGAGCAAGAAAACAGAAATATTTCTTGGCTCAGGATCTTTAAAATCTGCTGATGGGTATAAAAATGGTAAAAACCATTTTAGAGAGCAGTAATGAAAGTGCAACTAGTGGGAGAAAGGCTCATTTTGTGAATGTTCTATATGCATTTTTTGTGATGTTCTCTTTGACACTTATTTGGATGATAATTTGTGGAAAACACATTTGTATTACTGTAGCACTTCACATTTTGTCATACCC
>VXBX01005888.1:1527422-1539563 GCA_013400415.1 Scytalopus superciliaris | reverse complement strand
ATCCCCCCCCCCGCCCCCCCCCCAAACTAGCAAAACCACGGTTTGAATAATTAGAAAACTCTCCTTTAAGGGGAAGACTCTTTAGCCACCTCTTTGCCCATAATGCTGACAAATTCACTGATAGAAGCATAAAGAGGGGGATCATAAGAGGAACTAAAAGAACTAAGGAAGCTCTTGCTTCCTTGGGAGTTTAATCCCAAGGTCATGCCCTGCTCAGGAGCTGTTCCCTCCCAGTGCCACGTGTGGAACCAGACACAGCCCAGGTCTCTTTGGGGCTGGGGGTGCCAATGGGGTTGTTCTGTAAATGAGGCCCAGCGATGCCTTCTCAAGGCAATAAAGAGAGGGATGCAGACAAATCCTATTAACAAATAACAGGATTTGTGCTTGCACTGTACCTCCTACTCACCACCTTGGAAATTTACCCCCTGCTGCCTGAACTGTTGTTCTGCATGAAATCAAGTGAATTAAAGCCCATTTAAAATTAAGCTAAAAACCCCCATCGGATTCCACCGGAGTGTGAATAACGATTCCACACTCATCAGCTGTGGTTGCCATAAGAAACAAGATTTCATAAATCTATAAAGTGTAGAAGAGACAGAAATGCCACAAGCAACATTAATCTACTAAAATGATAACCAAAATGGGATCTTATTTTTAGTGCTGGGACTCTTTTTTTTTTATTATTTTTTTTTTCCCCCAGCTCCTGTAGTTTCTCAACAAATCAACAAAAGCAGCTGTCTGCATTCCAGCTGTAAAACTAAACAGTTTTCAGAAGCCTGGAGGCTCAATCTGATTGACTGTGTTATCCACCCTTTGTTAATAGTCATAAATGATTTGTTTCTTTTGGAGGAAACCAAGAAGAAATACAAATAAAGGAATTTTATCTGACTCACAAGTCACTTCATATCACATTCTGCTGTTACACAGTCAAAAATACCATGCAGAAGACAAAACTTGCTCTGAATATTTGCAGTGTTTAATATTTTAAAAGCCCTGGCATATCATTTTGGGAGAGATGTGTGTAAATTAGCATGAACACAGAAAATGTTTATTTTATTAATAAAAAGTAGAGCAGGCAAGTAGAGTAGTGTCGCTCTGAAGAAGTGACTCGCTGAATTTTAAGCAGAAATCTCTATTTTCTACACTTTAATTCTTATTTGTGTGATCAGGATAAATTACCACAGCCCAAGCAGGTCACTGGGTGATCCAGGCATGAAGACAAAGTGCTGTGTGACACCTTGTCAAGAGCAAAAAAAAAAAAGGTCGACAAACATTGGGAGCCATAAACTTTGAAATGCCATATAAATTGTCAGGAAAGAGGCAAAAATAAGGGTGTTTTCTGCAGGCTTTGACAGGCACAGCTTTCAGGAAAACATTGTGTTTAGATCTGCATAATGGTGGGAGCAGAGCAGAGTGTAAGCAGGGCAGGGGTGTGATGAACTGCTTGGCAGATTCCTTTGGAAGTGTTTGGATAGGGAGAAGGATTGCTCTGGAGTAAAGGATAACCCACCGAGCTCTCTGTCCTACACTGAATAAACACTCCTGCAGAGGAAGTATTCTTTTGAAGTTATATGTTTATGTTTCAATACAAACGTGTTTCCTGATGTTTGCCATCCTTCTAATGCCATAGGACATAGGTTTGATGTGGGCTCCCAACAATGCTCAGAAGAAAATAGAACTATCCACACTTTCTTCTCCCTTTAATAAATGAAAAAGAGTTGCAATTAAGTAAAATCCATCTTCTCTGCACGTACACGTGTAGCCCTGTAATGAATTTAAGACACTAAATGTCTCAAACCCTTGTTGTTAGGGCTTCAGGTAAATAAACACAGAGGCATTTCCTCAAATGCAGTAATAAATTGAGAGTGAAGAAATTAGGAATACAATTTTATCTCATTTGTTTGATTTAATTTCCATTACTGAGAAGTGCCCTTATCTGACTGTAAATTCCATAGAGTGTGCTTGGTGGAGCAAGCTAAATAAGGGTAAGGAAATGTAAGGACATATTATAGGGGGTTGATTTGTAATGGCAGACTGTTACAGACACCTGATGCATACACCTTTTGTAAGCTGAATTACATAACAAGATCTACGAAGGAACTAATTTTTATATGAAGTGTGAACTAGGGAAGTTTGGGTAGGCTGACAATATCGAAAAACTCAGATACTTTCAGTTGCTAAAGGCTCTGTTGACTGTTTTTTGATCTCGAGTGTCCAGTTGTAATAATGGGAATCCTCCTGCAGTCATTCTCCATCTACTCTGTAGCAAATCATGATCCTACTCAGTAACTTGGAAACCTAATTTATGTATGTTCATTAGGTGTTTGTCAAAAAAATATAAATACTATCCATGAAGCTTAGCTTTTGTCCATGATTAGTTTAGATGAGCAGACTTTCATTATGTTAAAAGAAATAAATCCTTTTAAAGACTTAAAACCAGGGCTCTTCAGATCCAAAATTATTAATTATCCTACTTATAGGACTAGAGCTTTCATTAAGCTTGTGTGAATGCCACAGATAAATGATTAACATTGCCTTTTGCATAATTGCATGGCCAGGTGAAATGCTCATATATATATTTCATTTCTATCAAAAGTGTATGAATCTGTATATTGCATTTTAAAGGTAAAAACAAATGAGAGCTGCTGCAGTCTTGCACAGAATGAATTCTGCTTTGCATTTTGGGAGGGCTGTAAATCATTGGAGCTGTGTAGTCAGAGTTTATGATTTCCATCAAAGAGCACGAGGGACATATTTCACTGTGGTCTATCCATTATTCTGCACATACTTGAAAAGAGAAACTCAAACAAAGCTCTCATTAGGAAACATTGACATAAGACCAGCAGAGAATTCATTTATTTGTACATGGAGATACAGCAAAGGAGTCAGTGAGAGCCATATATTACCCTGCCAGGGGGGTGGAGGGGTGAGGAGGAGATGTGCATCTAGACATGTATTTTTGTACAGCTCTTCCAAGCTTTGTCTTTGTTCTTATTCCTGGCGGCTTGAAAGCAATGAAAATTTATAGCTGGAGTTTCAGGGGGCTGGCTGGGAGAGCTGGCTGCTCCTTAAGCACGAGGAATTGGTGGTACCATGGCAGGAGAGCAGGTCCAACCCCATGGCATCATAAGGACACTCCCAAAGGGCTGTCAGAAGTCTGATCCTTGTGTGAGTTTGTAGGGATGGGGCAGCTCAGAAAGGATTCAGGTCAGAGACAGGTCTAGTGATGAGAACCAGGCTCAGGATAAGGACATGAGGAACATTGTTGTCTGTCTCAAAGGGCTGTCAAGGCCACAGAAGGAACTTTGCCATAAGATCAGCCACCTCAGCAGGAACTTGAGATAAGCACAGAGGGGAAGAATTTGGACAGGAAGGTGTTAATTCCAAGCTTGGTGGAGGCAAGGTCTGGTGAGCACATCCTTGTTGATGCATCCAGACAAAAATTCCCACTGTGTCAAACTGTGGGAAAGGAAGCAACTGCTGATACACATCACCCCAAGTTATGGGAACATCTGCAACCGTGCCATGGATATGTGGAGCTTGGACTGTATAAGGGTGGTACCCCCAGAAGAACAACTCCAGGACCCCCCATCACCAGGAAGCCCAGAGTGAAAGAAGGACCAGCTGTTGGATCCACAGGAGGTGACCATCCCCTGCTTCTCTCTCTCATACTCTTTCTGCCTCCCCTCCCCTTCCCTCCCTTTTCTGTTTCTTTCCCTCTCTCTCTCTACCTCACATTTCTGATTAAATAAAATTCTTGCTATTGATGTCAGTACATGGTCTTGTTTGCATCATCAGTAGGGCAGAGGCATCTCCCACTAATCAGGTCATAATAAGGTCACCAGGCAGGTCCACAGGGACAAAGGGAAGGTCGTGCTTGGATATCAGATCCCTGGACTGGGAACTGGATCCACAGCATGAGCAGGCACAGGTGGATGACCTTGTGGTGCAGCTCAGGCCAAGGCTGACAATTCACACCTGAGCTGAGGTGGGACTGTGGAGGACCCAGGTGAGTCTGCCCAGGGCAGTTAAACCCTATTAGTGCCCCGAGGGCCCTGACATAAAGCAGGTAAAGAGGGCCTGAGGGCCTCTTGGTTGTGTAAGAGCAGCTCTTGGAGCAGAAGTGGTGAGTATTTCCAAGAGGATACACGCAAAGGGGTATATGTGTTTACAATGGCTGTTTTGACCTATTTCCTGTCTTCCCTGTCTCAGAGGATTAAGGTTGGTGCTGCCATTTGGGTTAAACTCCTGCTGAAGTAGCAGGGTGAGAACCACTGGGGAACAGTTAATGGCTTGGCCAGAATAAATAGGGAAGAGGCAAGAAAAGTCTTGTCTCAGCTGTACTTATGATGGTTGGGTGCTGGTATGTAGTTGGGGGTTTTATTTTGTAAGTTTGAGAAACTTCAGAAAATGCTGTAAAAAAAAAAATAAATCTGTGATGTATGCTTTGCATGGGAATTCATTTTTTAATGTATCTTGTTGAATATTTATTCTAGTGTTGCAGGTATTAATCAAAATATATGCAGCCTGAGTAATAGTTAAACTTTAATTTACACTAAATTAAGTCAGTCTTGTTGCTCTATAGTCACTGGGATTTGTTCTTTTAAACTATTAGCATGATGTGATATGTTCATTTGGTTTCTTTATAGTAATGATCATTATATAGGTTCTTGCTGGTATCACAGCCTGGGTGATGCCTCCAGACATGGAGGTGTTAATAAATGGAGAAGTGAAGCTGTTTGTTGTGGGAGAAGGACAGTGCAACAGAAAACCTGCTCTGAAAGGACCTGTGGAAATAAATGCAGAGTTTAGAGACAGACTTCCTAAAGCAGTGTGGATTGAGCCAATCTGCTCAAGGTAATGTGAAACAAGTTAATTCCTCCCTATACTGGAATGCTGAGTGGATTGGGGAAGAAGCTGAGATAGAAAAAGACACACCAAGAGGCCAAACGTGTCATATTTTGTTATTCAGGCTGCGAGTGCCAGCTTAGTTGTAGCTCAGTTTTGATTGCTGCCACGATTCCAGACCTGCTTTAGAAATGGGTCTGAAAGCTTTTCCATCAAAGTACCTGTTGAAAGTAGTTAAATGCTGTAGAGTGCACATAGAAAACACTCCAAAGGATTCTGTCTGGATCAGCAGCAGCTGTTCCATTTTAGATCAGTTATATATGAAATTTGTCATCTGACCATTTTTTCCCTCCCAGCCAAAGTCGAGGCTTTGACTGAGGGTGAAATGATTAGTGCTGTGTCAGAGCTGGTGAATACAAGATCCCTCCATGGCAGCACGTGAACTCAAATGTGAACTGAGAATATTAGTTGGTTTTAATTGTGCTCTCTGCAAGAAAATGTAAGGATTTTTTTGAGTAAAAGGTCAGTAGGAGATGAACTCATTTCATATGGACTGAACTAAAGCACTAACTTTTCACAAAGACTTGTAGTGATAGGGGGAATGGCCTTGAGCTGAAGGAGGGCAGATTTAGATTGGGTATTGGGAAGAAATTCTTTACCATATGAGTGGTGGGGCACTGGATCGGTTTGTCCAGTGAGCTTATGGACTCCCCATCCCTGGAAGTGCCCCAGGCCAGGCTGAATGGAGCTTGGAGCAGCCTGGGCTGGTGGAAGGAGTCCCTGCCCCATGGCAGGGGGTGGCACTGGATGGGCTTTAAGGTCCCTTCCCACCCAAACCACTCCATGATCTTATGATAAATTGCAGGAACCTGGAAAGTGTTCCTTTGTCTGGCATAAATGCCAAGAGTTCATGAAGCCAAAAGCATAAGTTTGATATTTGTGGCTTAGCTGAAGATTTTTTTGATCAAACTCATCTTGAGGTAGGATTAGAAAATGGCTTTGCTGCCACATGTGTGGGTATGCTGGTGTTACTGTCAGGATTTATCCTACAGAAAATTCAACCACAAAGCTAAAGGTTTATGAAGGAAAGGAGGAAAAGGTGTCTGGGCAGAGGACCTGAATTGGAAATTTGATGTGATTCTGGCAGTATTCTTGGCCATGTGTAAAGACCATATTAGATACACGTGGTCTGAGGGGTAGAGACTCAAAATGTGTATTCTACTCATTGTGAAGTGAATCCCAATGGTATCACCATTTTGATGATGAAGAAATGCACAATTCCTTGTCATGTTTCTGTTCCCTCTTATATCTGAACACAAATGTGAAGAGCATTTCTCTTCTAAACAAACGCAATAGAATTAGGGAACCAGATTGTTCCATACTTTGAGAACACATCAGTGTTCCAATTGTCTATTATTAAATAAGGATTAAAACATCTTACATGGGAACACTGCTCTGCAGATTTGGCATTCTGGTAGATTCTGAGAGAAGCTATTTTGAGAAGAAATTATCTCTCAGAACTCCTCTGGACCAATAAATGAATGAGCACAAAGTGCCACTTAGGACACTGCTGGCTGGTTGCTGCTTTCTGACTGACAGCAGAGGTGAGGGGCTGGAAGGGAGAACGAGTTATGCTGAGAGTGATTTATGAATTTCAAATAATTGATGTTTCAAACCAGTGTTCAGTTCTTCATCAGTGAGAAGCACAGCTTGTTTATCACGTTTTTAAATGGATGAAAGGAAATATGTGCATATTAATGTCAAAAAGTTGCTTTAAAAATGGTTGAGTAAGAACTTTTCAAACAAACTTAATGAGGATAGATAATGACATGGGTATTTTCTAGCTAAATTTAAACTGGATTTCAGTCCTACGCAGAAGGGACACTTCGTTGAAGTCTTGCATATACTTTTTCCGCAGTTATTTTAAAGAGTAATCTCAAAAGCTGCTGGGTGGGAGTGAAATGCATCTCTGGGTGGGAGTGAAATGCATCTCTGGGTGCTTTCTCAGCTGCCTGGTCAAGATTAATGACATATGTCTGGCCTAGGAAATATTTCCATTTACACGAAATACTTAGTGTTGAACAGTTCCCTCTTTACTGACTCTTCACCAGAACATCCTGAGCTTCCCTTTTATCTCAGGCCAGGCTGCAAAGTGATCTTTAGATCATGTTGTATTTGAGCTGTTTTGTGCTGTCGACGAATAAAATTTTGGGTAACGATGATTTTAAGAGGTTATTGACCAGTGGTTTGAGGATATAAGAATTATGTTGGATTAAGATTTGGATGTAAAAGATGCTTGAATTTAAACTGATCTGAAATTCCAGCCCTTTTTCTGGATCCTATAGTTTCTCTGGAGTTAGAAAAATGGTCAGTGTGAAGCAGGACTAATACTTGATGTTTAACTGTAGAGTGGCATCCTGAAAATTAGGGAACAGGAAGAAGTTGGTGTGCAACAGGAGAGGAGTGTGGAGAAGAGGAGGGAGCTTCTGCCTAATGGATATGAAAGTAGTTGGGGTCTGAAGCTCTCACACGCAGTATTTAATATATGAGCAGTAGCTGCAGCTGTCACGCTGTATAGTGGAATAGCACTATTATTATTTTATTACCTTTGATTAGTCAAAATTGTATCTTATAGCAAACAAGCCCAGTACAAATGCATTTACCAGAGGCTGTAGATATGCCCAGCACTGGCATCACGAGGAGATGCATTAGAGAGACACCATTCATCACACTTTGGGTTTGAAGCAATATCCTCACCCTAAATTAACGTCATCACCTTCTAACAGCTGTGACCACCAGCTCAGTGGTGGCTGATGAGCTTGTCAGTGTTTCCAATATAAATTCTGTCTTTAATAGATTTATTTATAAGTTAGATCTACTTAGCTATAAAAATCTGCTCTGGCTTGGAACTTGGCACGTAGGGCTCTCCCTGGAGGATTTTCTTCACAGTCCTTCTGTGCTTGATTGAAAACTTTTTGCCAAATCCAGTCAACCATAATAAACTTCTGGAAGCAGTAATTAAGGATCTTGATGGCTGTGTGGCTGTGGTTTTAGCCAAATGGTCCCTTCTGTGGGGAGCAGCAGCATCTATTTATTGATGTGACGTTCTGTATCCGAAGGGTGCTTGAATATTATCCTGCCTTAAATGGTTCATTGAGGAATTTTGGCCTCCCCTCTTTCTCCAAAAATCAGCTTCGTTCCTTTTCTTCAGAATATCAGAAACTGAAAGAAGAAAATTTCTTACTGGATTTAACAAAAAAATATAGTCCTATGTGTTTATTTTTGGTTTAACATATGAAACCTTCAAATGTAATAGCAGTGCTAAAAGAAGCTGAAATGATTCACTATACCCAAAACGAGGAAATTCTCCCTCTGTTCTCCCCATGTTTCTTGGGTGAAACTATGCTTAGAAAACTCAACACATAAAAGTGCAGGTTTATTTAGCTAGAAATGCATTTCTGCTAACATAATGTTTCTCTGGAAAAAAACAAATAGCCATTTTTAGTCTTTAGATGATACTCTATCACCTGTTAACAGAAAATTTGTCCAGCAATGCCCAAAATTAAAAGCTGGTAACAACCATTCTGCCATCATAGTTGAAGAAAAGATGTCCCTGAAGCCGAGAAGGTTGTTTCTTTCCAGGGTCACAAATAGAAGCAGACACATTGCTGGCCAGCTGCAGTTAGAGCAGGGCAGCCTTCTCTCCTGTGTTTATCAGCCTGCTGTGCTGTCACAGAATGATCCACAGATCTTTCTGTAGCTGCTCTTGCCATGTGGGAAGGTCCAGGGGATGCCAACCAACCAAAGTGTGGTCTATGTGTGTTCTTCGTGTCTTCCTGATGGGTGTTTTGGTTATTCCATGGCAGAGAAGTGATCAAGCTTGCAATGGAAAAGGATAAACTGCCAAGGCAGCCTTCAGCACAGCATCTCGTTCCCAATTATCTGTCTATTGTAATCTGTAATTAGCTACAGTTTGCTCAAATGCTCCTGGCACAAATATTTTCACATCTACTTTAAACTCCATCCCATTAAAATATCATAAAAGGCAGTACCTTGACATGTTTATGATTAAAGCTGCTATTTATTCATTCGTGAAGTTCTTCTGCACATGCACCTGTGTGTCAGTGGCCTGGAGGGATGAACAGTACCTGAGGCTTTAGGGTGACCTCTGGGATGAGCCTGACACAAATGCTGGGGTTTGTAGCAGTGCAAATCCAGCCTCCCTTCTGCTCTGTAGGGTTGGCTTTAATGACTTGAAAATCTGTTAGTGAGGGAAGAAGCCATAATTCAAATAGCCTTGGAATACAAGGGGAAAGTGAGAAATGCTGTGCTTTTGGAGAGAAGCAACACCACATGCTATCAGCTTTCTTGAAGCCCTGCAAACCTGTCAGAAACGTTTTTACTAATAGTTCATGGTACTTTGTTGTAGGAGAAGTAATCAGTGATTTCTGCACCAAACTGGCAATTCAGAAATGAGTCAGTGCTCCCATTGATTTTTATTTTTTTTTAAATGTGGTTGTCATCTGTGTCAGGCAATAAAGTAACAGAGTGTTCCCATCCCATTGTCAACAGGCACAATTCAGGGTTCAAACAGCAAGGCACGACTTTGACCTATTCCTATATAAATTCTCTCCTAATGTGTTTTGATAGTGTAGCAAAATACGTTTTGACTAAGATTTGAAAGAAAGGCTACTATTAGAAAGCTATAAGTAAACCATTTAGGGCTGAAACCAATAATTAGAAATTCCTTACAAGACCTGTTTTTAAAAACTTCCTATTAAGAGCACAGACTTTGGGTCTAAAGAAACTTATATTTTCAGTAAGCATGATGTTTAATACAGATAATGCAAGACCATTACAGGATGTGTATGTAGCTGGACATGAGAAACATTGTGAGTTGTTATGGGTGTTGTCTCTGAATTGGGAGTGGCATTCAAGGTACTGACAGTTCCCCCACTGACTGAGCCATCCCTGCTATCACAGGATCGTTGAGGCTGGAAAAGACCCCCAAGATCACAAAGCTCACCCAGTGCCCGATGCCCACCTTGTCCCCCATCCAGTCCTTCCTTGGACACCTCCAGGGGTGGGCACTCCAAACCTCCCTGGGCAGCCCCTTCCAAGGCCTGACCTCCCTTTCCAGCAAGAAAGTCCTCCTGCTGTCCCCCCTGGCCCAGCCTGAGGCCGTCCCCTCCCCTCCTGTCCCTGTTCCCTGGGAGCAGAGCCCGCCCCCCCCAGCTCACTCCTCCAGAGCCAGAAGGTCCCCCCTGAGCCTCCTTTTCTCCAGCTGAGCCCCCCCAGCTGCTCCAGCCCCTTCCCTTCCCTGGACACACTCCAGCCCCTCAATGTCCTTTCACATGTCTGCAAAGCTTCAGCCAGCTCTAACGTGTTATTTTTCAAGTCTTACATTGTTTCCCTCTTTTACTGTCAAAGAGCAAATTTGAAATTTTACAGCCCCCAACTCTGGGCACTGACAGTGCTGTGATTGTGAGTTACAGTCCAGGTCTCACAGTTCGTGACTTGAGTGCCTGGAAGGGAGAAATCAAACCCAGGATGGGTCCCGAGTCTGTGAGAGGTCCTTGCTGGGACTGTGGGTTATTCTGCACTGTGTGGATTCTCTCACCACTGCTGCAGGGCCAAGAGCAAGGTTAGGAATTGTGTTCTAGTTTTATTTTCTGAACCCATTTGCCTTGAATAGGTTAAACTCAGGAGGCAGAAACATTTTCTTGTAAAGCTTTGAAAATGGCTTCATGAGGATTTCATGCTCTCCATCACCATCTCTACTGAGAAAATCCAGTCAGTGTCAATATTTGCAGAGCTGAGAGTTGACCAGATCTCAGAGATGGTCTGTCAAATGTTTGCAGTCTGAAACCAAACAGGAAACTCCCAGATCTAAAACTGTAATGATAAAGGAAAACATTCCTGTAAGCACGTGCCAGGAAACAGGTAAAACAGAATAAATGAATGGTCACAATTTTTTTGTTTGACCTGAATGAAAGTGATTGTGGAAATAGATTATAATTGCAAAATATAATAATTGGATTTAAAATAACTGTCGTGTGTACTGTACTGAAAAAGGTGTCATGAGTCTGCTTAATGAGAAGAAATATTGTTAATGTTCTTTGCTTAGGATTAGTTTCTGGGGGAATACATAACATCTTAAAATCCATTTTGAATCACAGTACTCCTTCTCTGCTGTCTTTTGTGACTGTAAAAATGCACCTCTCTTCTCAGTATAACAAATTAGTTATTTATTTTCCACTCTAACACTGAATTGCAAACTACAAAACGTGATAGAAGATTAAATGATATTTCTTCTTGGTGATTTAGGAGTTAGTGGATATTTATTTGGTATCCTGTAGATTGCTAACGCTTGGCAAGGGAGCTCCAAAGAAGGATGTGAAATAAAAAAAGAGAGAGTAGATACTAAATAAAAAACTTCTCCCCTTGAGACGTGCCAGGAAATTCCCATATCTTAATTTTTGTTTCTTTAATATAAATTTTCAGAAGGCTTGATATTTCTCTGTATAAGGGAATTACCTTTTATTAATACACCCTATTAAGTTGTGTGTATTGAGTTGTTCATGCTGGTGATATTTCCTAAACTTTTAAAACCCCTTCTGAAATAGCTCTTCCTTTAAATGCATGGCACATACATAATACATGGCCATGTACTGTGGTAGGAAGAGTTTAATTGGGTTTTACTTTGGATCATCTGGGTGAGTTACTCTTCAAGGCATAATTTTCCAACTCTGTTCCTGTATTTTGTGTGCCCTCTCTTAAGGATGTGTTAACGCACCACAGAGAGAAAATAGGTTTGCTGTTGTAAAAAAGAATTAGGAATTACCTGCTTTTTCATGTCCCAGCTTCTTCCCCCAGTGTTTGGGCTCTGCTATGTGAAATACCCAGACTTGGTGCTCAGAGTGTGCTTTGAATCCTTGGGGACTCCCACATAAATAAAGCACATTAAAGGCTGTCAGGGACCAACCCCCAAGGAGAAATCCAGAAGCTTAGGAGAGGAAAATGTAAGTTCAGTTGAAAGCACTGTGTTTATACCAGCACATCCAGCTGGAGATAAGGCCTGGAATGATAAGCAGCAGATAGGATCGGACCACAATGTGAACTTGCAACAAATTTATCTGAAATACATGTTTTATATACAAAGAAACACTCCCATAAATCGGTAGGGAACGTCCTAATCACAGCTTTAGAATTGAAAGTGTAATTTTTTTATCTGATTTTTCCCATTTCTTTTTTCTTCTGAAATATAATTTCCTGATAGAAGGGGGAGGGGGG